>CM065393.1:25575000-25647500 GCA_033060915.1 Euryodendron excelsum
CTTTCTCCCTTACTGTGTTTTCTTTTGGGACTTTATTTTGGATAATGTTATGAAACCAAAAAAATCATATAGAATTTATTACTAGAATGACGTAGTTGAATGAAAAATATTTAATTTCAAACAAAACAAAAATCATGATAGCTTTAAATTATAAAAATATTATTGTCATATCATTATGGTAGAATTTTCTTTGAAAAATACTATTCTTACAAAAAATTTGTTTAGAAAATCCTACTAGAATGATATAACAATTGTAGTTTTGTAAGTAAAAGACATTTTGGTGAGTATGTTGTTTTAAAGTGAAATGCTCTTATTCAAACACAACATTCTGTATGACAATTCTGCATGAATTTTCTATTTTTGTACCATTGTCCTTTTCATTTCGCATATTTGCATTACTGGAAAATGCTATTCTTCTAAAAAATTTATACAAAAAATCTCACCAGAATAATATGGTAGTAGTATTTTTGTAATAAAGGGTGAACATGATAAGTGTTTTATTTGAAAATTAATTATTTTCATTCAATTATATCATTTTGGTGATAAATTCGGCATGAGTTTGTCTGATTCTATTAACATTACTCTCGCATCACTATAAATACAACTTGTTTTCCTTGAGAAGTTGAAACTCTATGACTACAAATAAAACAGTGGATTCTGCATGACTGGAGTGATGAGGAATGTGTGAAGATATTAAAGAAATGTAAAGAAGCAATCCCGAGCAAGGACAAGGGTGGGAAGGTGATCATCATAGACATGAGTGTGGAGAACCAGAAAGGAGATTATGAGTTCTTGGAAACACAGCTCTTCCTTGACATGTTGATGATGCTTTTCCTTCCTGGTAAAGAGAGAACCGAGAAAGAATGGGCAGAACTCTTCTCCGGCGCTGGCTTCAGTCACTATAGAATAAGTCCAGTGTTGGGTTTAAGGTCTCTCATTGAGGCTTATCCTTGACAGGTCTTGTTGATCGAATGCACGTGGGTAGTGTTTATTAACTATCCTGTTTTCTTTGTGTAAGCTTGTGCTAGTATGCGCCCAATTTGGGTATTATCTCGTTAAATGCATACATAAATTGCTACGACCAATTAGGTTGGTCCAGTTATCCAGGGCTGGTCTCCCTTCAGAAGGTCAATAATTGTAATGAAATAGTTGGTCACAAGTGATTTATTCTTTGTAGATACTCTCATATTGATGTGAATGACTTACTTTTGACCAGACTAAGAAAGGAATTAGTCGAAGTGTGCAAAAATTGGCCCGAACACTACTGACTGCTGAACCAAAAATACAAAACTTGCTAATATGGAATAATGGACCATTTTGGTGCGAAAATACTACTCTTCTAGAAAATTTGTACAAAAAAACTCATCAAAATAATGTGCCAATAACATTTTTTAATTAAGAGTCATAATGATTTTTTTTTTATTTTAAAGTAAAAGGCTATCATTTTTTTTTTTTATACTGAAAGGCCCTCATTCAATCACATGATTTTGTCTATAAATATTTTTTGATTTTTGGTACAAGATTACTTTTTTAATATATGTATGCTTGCTAAGTACCGTAGATTGTAACACACACATTAATCCAACTGTTCATAAACCATCAAAAGGCCATGTCCCTTAATTATTAATCTTTTAATTGCAAAGGAATCCCTGTAATTGCGATATTCCTGCAAGGTGTGAGAGAGGTTCTATCTTTCACAAACCCTGTGTTTGCCGTGGGCTTAATTTTAAAATGTATAGAGGATAGTATATAGGGCATTGGTTTTAAAGTCGGGCAAACATTGATGATTTGATTGAACATCTTGAAAATCAAGATCTATAGTATACTATGTACCTTACTTTATTGTGCTTGAATTTCGTCATTTAGGGGTTCAATTTTAAAAAATATTAGTTTTAGGAATAACTTTGTTTAAAAATTTTTGCTTTTATTGTTGTTTGTTTTCAAATTTTTTTTTTAATCTCTAGCATCCAAACTGGGGTTTAAGTCAAAATTTTCGTTTTTGGTATTTTTTTTTACTTTTAAAATTTTAGTATTCGTAAAGTTTAGTTAGTGTTTTTGAGTAAATTTTTTTTTATATAAATTCAGATGTTATTAAAGACTCTATTACAAGAGAGTTGTGATAATTAATATGATTATAGAGAAAGTTCTCTTGTTTTTCTCTAATATTGTGTATTCTATATAAATCAATCGTTGTTTATGCAATTTTTTCTAGTGTCTTTGATAAATCAATAAATTAAAAAAAAAAGTTATCTTCCACATTTTCGTGAGCGAATCCAAGGACCGAAACTAGTTATCCCATAGTCCTAGGTTCAACGTACTGAAACTCACGAGATTTGCATATGTTATCACAAATTAACCCACTAAAAACCTTAGCTACATGAGTCTCAAACACTAAAATCATAAAAGAGCGGTAATATATGTTCGCTAAAATCATAAAAGATTTGCATATATTTTCTATGCATGAGATGAAAAAATTATTCAGTGCTCTTAAAATACTACATTATTTTTTTTTTTTACTACTAATCACATAGTGGTGAAATCTTACTATTAAGTAAAATCAAATACTTATTTAATAATGAAGGATCCCTCGTATAAGTAGAAGAATAAGACTAAATCATACTTTAAAAGCACGGAATAATTTTTCGCATGAGATGACATTGCCCCATACGATGTCGATCAGAACGCAAGTGGCTGTAGTGGTCCATGTATAAGCACACATGCATTGAGACAAGTATCAATTGCACATTGTCCACATTTGTACGGACATTTGTACCACTCTCAAGTGCCTTTGGATTTGTTGATTGAATGTCCAAAAGAATCCGAAGTCATAAATGAAAGAAGCCGATAAAACGAGTGAAGTCCTGAATATTTTTGTTTTTTTTGGGTTTCATTGGAAGGAGGACGAAAGTTCTCGGGAGAGGTGGGTGACTCAAATTCATAATCTCTTAGTTTGGGTAAAAGCACTGTTGCTATTAGGCTAATTTAGCTTCACATATTTTGGCTTTAGACCAAACTAATTCACTTTCAATGAACACGATGATTTTTTCGCTAAACATGTGAGCTCATCGCAATGCTTTATTTATTTATTTTTATTATAAAATGTTTAGGCCTTCAATTGAGTACTCTTTTAACTCATGCAAATTTTCGATCATATAAATTATGTAAACTTTATAAATTACATAAATGATTATTGATCATAAAAAAAATATGATCATCAAAAATTAAACTTGAAATAATATAATTAGCATCATGAGAACTAGTTGAACACTGAGCACGTCTTGTGGTTCTTACTGCTCCCATGACTTAATCCCTCACCATACTAAAAATCATGAGATCATCATATGATGTCACCCATTAATCAACTGCAAATCTTACACGAGTCTCACAAATACTAAAATCACAATAACAGTTGTATGCTAGGGAATCCAAGCGATGAGATGGGCCCCAAACACAGTCGGCTAGAATGCAAGTGGTTATAAGCCGTCCACGTCTTAAACTCGAAGGCCATTTCTACGAAGTCAATATTGTTGGCTTTGTTGATTCCATGGCCAAAAACATATACATAAAAAAGAGGAAAGAAGCATAACCAAGTTTTTGCACGGTCATAATTTTGTTAGTGATATAGCGGCACATAATTGCCAACATGTATTGTTAAACAATAAACTTTCCTTTCTATACTTCTAATGATAATAGCCAAAACGTTCCACTTCAGATCAAATTGAAATGTCAATAGCCCATCAATGTTTATCATAAATTGAAAAGAAATTAAACAAGTGGTTGTCACTTAACCCAATTTGGTATCGGGTTAGACCACTAAGTATCTCTTATGGTACGCTTTAATACCTTAGAATTGATTCAATAGACTAATTTTTAGGTCTTGTAACAGTGATGCAGGTAAATTTCATCTAATTCTAATTCAAATATAATGATAGTGTTGACATTAAAACTTGATCAAAGTTATAAGATTTTGGTAATTACAATTGGAAGTGTAAGAACCAAAATGAAATTTGAGAAAAGTTGGTAAAATATCATTTATTCCAAATTAAAATAAGAAAAAAAAAATGAGAGTACATTGTTTTAGGTGCAAGTGGTATAGATGGTGAATAAGAGTAATTATGACGTGGTTGTTTTTTCTTCATTGATGGATATCGGTTTTACTACTGCATCCATGAATATCGGTTTGTTGTAGAAATGGCAACCTTTGTGGTCATTTTGCTCACTCATAAATGTTTGTTTTAATCACAAAACCTCATGAATATTAGTTTGACTCTATATGTGGCATATTTGTAGCACATTTTTTATTAAGCACTTAACCCACATGTTACCAAATGATTGTATGTAAGTTTTCTGAGGTTGCGAATTAGCTCACTCCAAAGATGCGCAATATAATAACCGCAAGCATACAGTTGGTGATATAGTTTAAATTCGGTGAGTTTGAATATTGATTTTCTCGAAAATTAAGTACAATATAAGTTATAGGCTTCAACTCACATCCATTTCTCTCAAATTTTGCAACAGCTAAAAAAAATTCCTTCTTAAAAAGGTTTCAACAGCTCAAATATAAGCTAGAGACTTCAACTTTACACAAAGTGTTTTGTTCCAAAAACACAAAAAAAAAAAAATCCTTTATTTTGCTCTTCAAAATAAAGCACCAAAAGGATTTTCTTCTCCAAGTGTTCTTCTCAACCATTCAAGAAATAAATCAAATGAGTTTAACAACCATTTTACAAATGATATAGGGAAGTTAAAGTTCACAACTATAAATAAAAAATTCTCAAAGAGTTGAATAAAATAATGAAGCTCAAAGATAAAATAGAATGATGAGAAAGTAAAGTTCAAAATTTGAAAATCTTGATGAATATCACTTTCTATACTCAATCTTTATAATATCTTGTGTGTCCCTTACTTCTCTTGTGTATCTCTATTTATAAAGAAATGATAATGGATTATTTGCAGCTTAAAATCAACTTCTAACCGTTTGAAAAAGCATTGACCATTTCTTCCCGTTGAGCTACTTGTTGCCAGATAGGTTTTTAAATTTCTGATCAGATGCCTTCAATTCTACCTCAATTTTTGCCTTGATAATGTTCGAATTTGAAAATATCTATAAGATAAAGGTTGTAGACATGATAGTCAGATTTTCAGAATCTCAAGAATCAAGTCGATTCAATGGTTAGATAAAAAATTATCATCAAAATACTCAAACTATCTCCCAGTTGACATATTTGAATTTCTACAGAGTTGCTTTCACTTCTCCTTCGATTTTCTCTCTTACAATGTTTGAATTTAAAAAAAGCTATAAGAGAAAGGTCATAGAGATGGAAATCAGTTTTTCGTAACCACAAGAATCAAATCGATCCAATGGTCAGATCAAACATTATAATTAAAATACTGAAACTGTCTCTCAGTTGGCATATTTTAATTTTTGCAGAGTTGCCTTCATTATTACCTCGATTTTCTCCCTTATAATGTTCGAATTCAAAAATGGATATAAGATACAAGTTGTAGACATGAAAGTCAACGTTTCATATCCACAAGAATCATGGATATTCAACGGTTAGATAAGAAGTAATGATAAAATTACTTGATCTATCTCCCAACTATCATATTTTAAACTTCTGCTCCAATGTATCACCTTCCAGCTCAGTTTTGTCCCACAAGACATATTCTTTATGAAGTTCTTATAAAATACTATTTATAGTAATTTGAGTCTTATTTTCAATACCACAAAAATCAGATTAATTCAACGATTGAATCAAAAGTTATATACATAATACTGAAACTATCTTCAATGAGTTTTCTTACCATTATCTTTGACTGAATCTTCTTCTTCATGCTAAGCATTTCATTTACTTCTAAGACTAACAGTAACTTCAAGAAATGTTAAATAATTAACATTTAAAACATAAATAAAAAAATTAAGTGATTATCATTAAAAGGCACAATATATTTAAACTTTTAACATAAAATTTTTAAAAATCTTAACTAATACATCAAATATGAAATTTTGAGATTAACCAAAATTTAATCATTAAAATATTTATATTTGTTATCTTCAAAATCAATTAATGAAAATTTGAGACTAATAATCTCTTCCTTTTTGATGATGACAACTATTAATTATTTAAAAACATATATATAGTAATGATCTCAAGATTTTGTCAAAAAAGAAAAAAAATTATATTTCCCCTTCACTACTTGACTTCTCCTAATAAATCAATATTTATATCTCAATCTCTTTTAAAAGCACAATATTTCTCCTCCTTTGTCATCAACAAAAAGAAACATTGTAAACAAGTATATGCTCCCTCTACAAAAAGCAGAACAAAAGTATTTGTCATAAAACAACTTCTAGTTGCAATATATTCGGTTTCAGTAGTGAATAAAACAACCGAATTTTGTTTCTTATTAAACTATGTGATTAAAGAGTGTCCAAGAAATTAATAGGTGCAGTTAGTACTTTTTCTATTAATTTTACTACCAACATAATTCGCATCAAAATATCCAAAGTCAAAAGATATGTCTTTAGGATATCACAATCTTATATTTTGTGTTCCTAATAGATAACAAAATATTCTTTTGACAATAGTAAAATGTGGTTCTTTATGGTATTATTAAAATCAAGCACACATGAACATATTAAACATGATATCAGGTTTATCAGCAGTTAAGTAAAGTAATGAGCCAATCATACCTCGATATTTCTTTTCATCTATCGATTTACCATTTTCATCTTTGTCAAGATTTGTAGTACTACCCATTTGAGTCTCAATAGGCTTTAAGTTCTCTATTTCAAACCGTTTTAATAAATCCTTTATGTACTTGGATTGATTAATGAAAATGTTTTCCTTAGATTGCTTAATTTAGAATTAAAAAAAATTTAATTCTCCCATTATACTTATTTCAAATTCTCCCTACATACATTTAAAATTCTTTTGCACATCTCTTCATTAGTAGCATAAAAAATAATATCATCAACATATATTTGCACTACTAACATGTCATAATCTTTAAATTTTATAAAAATAGTAGTATTATTTTTTTTAAAAAATCATTATTAATAAAAAAAATTTACTTAATCTTTCATACCATGCTCTAGGAGATTGTTTTAAACCATAAAAAACTTTTGTAAGTTTAAAAATGTAATTTGAAAAATCATGATTTTAAAAATTAGGAGGTTGTTCAACATAAACCTCTTCTAAAATATAGTCATTTAAAAATTCTCCTTTAACATCTATTTGGTAAAGTTTGAAATTGTTAAAACACGCAAATGTAAGCAACATTCTAATAGTTTCAAGTCGAGCTACGGGTGCAAATGTTTCATCAAAATTAATTCTTTGTCCTTGGTTGCAATCTTGAGCTATTAATCGAGCTTTATTTTTAATAACAACTCCAGATTTATCCATTTTGTTTCTAAAAATTCATTTTGTATCAATCACGGGATAATCATTAAGTCTTGGAACTAAAGTCCAAATTTTATTTTTTTCAAATTGCTTTAACTCTTATTGCATAGCTAAGATCCAACTTTCATCATTTTCAATCTCTTTAAAACATTTAGGTTCAATTTGAGATAAAAATGTTAAATTACCACAAATATTACGGAGAGAAGAACGAGTTTTTATACCTTGTGTAGGATTACCAATAATCAACTCTTTTGGATGATTATGTGCATACCTCCAGCTTTTGGTAAGTCTTGTGCATTTTATTTGGATCCTTCTTCACTTGGAGGAAACTTAGTTGAACTTTCTCCTTAATTCTTTTCTATGAAAAATTGCTTTAAAGATCCATCTTATTTTTTCATAATGGTAAGATCTTTCATACTTTTTTCAATATTTATATCATCGTCACTAGCAATTTTCTTGAAAGAAATATTATTAGATTCATCAAATGCTACACAAATAGATTTTTCCACCACTATGGTTCTTTTGTTAAAAACTCCATAAGTTTTACTAGATATAGAATACCCAAGAAATATGGCCTTATTGAATTTAGCATTAAATTTACCCAAATTACCTTTATTATTATTTAAAACAAAACATTTATATCCAAAAGCATGAAAATAACTAATATTAGATTTTTTTCCTTTTCAAAGTTCATATGAGGTTTTTCTTAATAATAGGCCTGATCAAAGCACAATTCATAACATGAGAAGGGGTATTAATGGCTTCTGCCCAAAAATATTTTGGTAGATTATTTTCACATAACATTGTTCTAGCCCCCTTTTTTCAAGAGTTCTATTTTTTCTTTCTACTACACTATTTTGTTGTAGTATTCTTGGTGTCGGAAAGTTATGTTCAAAACCATTTTCATAACAATATTTTTCACATTGTAAATTGTCAAATTCACCACCATGATCACTTCTAATAGTTGAAATTGTAAAACCTTTTTTCATTTTGAACTTTTTTACAAAATTTTACAAAAGTGTGTAATGCATCATCTTTATGTGCAAGAAAAAATGTCTATGCGTATATTGAATAATCATTAACAATGACAAGTGCATATTGCTTTCCACTCAAACTAATTGTCGTAGTTTGATCAAATAAATTCATATGTAATAATTGTAATAGTCTAGAGATAGAAATAATATTTTTAGATTTAAAAGAAGTTCTAGTTTATTTTTCTTTTTGACATGCATCACAAAATTTATCTTTTTCAAATTTGATTTTTGACAGTCCAATGACTAAATCAATTTTAAAAAGTTTTGAAATCAAATCCATGCTAGCATGTATAAGCCTGTTATGTCATAACCAATTACTATCACTCATAGCCGAAAAATATTTTACATCACCAGAAGATATATCATTAAGATCAATGACGTATATATTTTCATGCCTACGACCAACAAATAATATTTTATGCAATATGTATTTTAAAAAATAACTCTATTTCCTTTATCACATAATTAGCTAATACTAATCAAATTATGTTTCAAGCCTTCAACAAGTAAAACTTTTCAATAATAGGAAAATGACTTTTACCAATACTACCAATACTGATAATCTTTCTTTTGTTATTATCTCCAAAAATCACATATTTTCCACATTTAGGTACTAGAGTTGTAAATATTGATTCTTCACGTATCATACGCCTTGAGTAAGCATTATCAAAAAACCGTCTTGCTCTTTTGGATTTCAGAAGAACCTACAAAAACAAATCAACCATTGTTTTATGGTACCCAAACTTTCTTAAGGATATGGAGGTTAGTTTTAAAGTTACTTGAACTCACAATTTTCTTAGGAACCCAAACTTATTTGACTCCAACATATATATATTTTTTAAGTGAGCAATAATGTGATTGATAACCTTTCTTATGGCAATAATAACATGTAGAGTGTGGATTACTAGATGACATTGTTTAAAAAAAAAAAAAATTGTAAAACTTTTGCTTTTGAAAATAGTTGTAACCAATTCTAACTTTGTCAAAAACACATCTTTATTTTCAGAGAAATATATCCAAATTTTTTCTTCTTTTTACAAACTTTGAAAGAGTATTATTTAATTCGTCAACTTTTATTTTCAAGTATTATTTTCATTTTTCAAATCATTTGAAATCGAAGTTTTAATTTTGGAAGATAAGTCTTCAACATTCTTTTTCAAAATTTTATTTTTATTTTTTACATATTCATTTTCTTGAAAGAGAGAAGAAATAATCTTTTTGAGGGCTACATTTTTTATGCCTAATTTTTTAAGATCATCATGCAATTTCTCAAAAGTAATTTATAATTCTTCATAAGAAAAATGTTCATTAAAAGTATCACATACCTCATTGTTTTCCCTTGCCATTAAGCATAGGTTCCCAATGACTCGCCCCCAAATGCGGTATTCCTACAAATGGAGTTAGTACCTTGCAAAAGTACGGGGGTCGCGATGAAGTATAAACCGGTAATAATCCGGTATCGTTCTCTCCCAAGGGATCTAGCCCAATATAGGCTCTAGCACTCACCTCACACTAATCTAACTAGGGTCGAATTGAAATTATGCGGATCAAATCTAAAATAGAAAAGGAAAATAAAGAAAACCGAAAATCTTTTGATTTTTGATTATTATTTTGAATTCCTAAACTATTGTAATGAAAATAAAGACAATTAACACTAGACAATTAAATTAAAGCAAAATGAAAATAGAATTAAAACAATTAAAAGGGAATTGGGCTCAAATGATCCAACCACTCAATTTCATTCAAGGTTTCCAATGGGGTTTATAACTCAAATCAAACACAACATTTAAGTGTGTTTGATTAAGAGGATTTAGCTTTGAAAACCGATTATTCTTAAGCAATTCTCAAGAATCATGCTAAATAACACAAATGAACTCACTTATGTAAATCCACCCCTTTAAAGTTTTGATTCAATCCTCACCGGACATACACTAACAATTAAAGTCCCACATGGTTCTCACAATGGTATGTTCAACAATGGAGTAAATGTAAAAAGACAAATCAAGTGAGCATACCAATCACAAAAACTGAAAAGATAGAAGTGTATCGACATTAACATAGCTCCATGAAAGAATGTTCAAAGTTAAGCATTGATTCAAAAAAATTGACAAAATATAGTTTATACTCTATTGAAAACTTTAATAAAACACAACTTGGATCAACTATGCCATGTAAAGGTGAAGAGGGTGATGTAAAAGAGGTAGAAGGTAAAAGGTAAGGAGAGGGAGCAAATAGTCATATCATGTGTGATCAAGGCATGGCATGACAAATACAAAACAATTACAACTCTCCCTTTTCAACTTTTAATACACAAAATCCACTTCTTATTCTTCTCTTGAAATATTTTCAACTTTTGAACTCTTCTTCACTCTTTTCTTCCTCTTATTCTCTTTTTTTTTTTTTTTTTTTTTTTTTTTTTTTCTTCCTTTTCTTTTTTTTTTTTTCTTTTCTTTTCTTACTTCTCTTTTTTTTTTTTGTTTCTATCCTTTTATCATCCCTTTTAGAATCAACAACTACTTCTCATATTTCACTATGCTCATTTTGCATTGAATTCCCTAAATCAATATTTTCTTTTTCTTTAAAATTTTTTTTAGCAATGCAAAAACATTCTTTTCTCACATAGGTTTCCCTTTGCAATACAAGAGATGAAATCACTATGCACGTTTCTAAAAGTAAAATATCAATAAGGGTAAAGGGGAATGTACGATTTGGCTTGGGAAACAAAAGGCTATCAAGAAGAATATGGCAAAGAATTTTATCCCAAGTTGTACAATCAAAGCATTTCATAGAGTAAAAGTGTCAATAACAAGATCAAAACTCAACTCATGAACCAAATACAAGCATAATGAAGCTAATGAATGAAGTGAGGGTGAAGAAACTATCCTTGAGTAAATGTAAACGCTCCAAAAGGCGATAATTGCTCTAAAGCTCACAAGGTAATTGTAAGCACCCCATTTTTGACCGCTCGGTAGTTTACAATCCGTCCAGACTTGAGTTCAAGTCAATGCGGACATATTCTAAGTCAAATCAACTTTCTAAGTTTAATTCAGTCAATTCATCGCTTCGCGGGCCCGCAGGGCCCAAATAGAGGTACAATGACCAAAATGCCCTTGTTGGCATTGTTTGGTCCAATTCCAATAGGCACGTCTTCCCGAAGATGGTAAGTCCCCTTTCTAAATTCCAACATGCACGTCTTTATCAAAGGTGGTAAGTCCCCTTTCAAATTCCAATAGGCACGTCTTTCTGAAGACGGTAAGTCCCTTTTCCAATTCTAATAGGCACATCTTCCCAAAGACGGTAAGTCCTTTTTCCAAGTCTAATTCCAATTCCAATTCTTCTCTTGAGAAAGTTGATTCCGCGAGACGGTAAGTCTATCCTGTCTGGCACTTTTTTCACAAAAAAATTTTGTGGAACGGTAAGTCCCTTCAAACCCGTCGATCGGGACGAGACCCCAAGTCCCTTAGATGGTAAAACGGTCCACCTTTGGCGTCTGCTAGCCTGTCAATGCAGAAATGTCCGTTTCTGCATGCCTTCTAAGAAAGTTGATTCCTCAGACGCTAAGTCCCTTTAGCATCTTCTCGAGATCAGGCAGTCTCGGGAATGGTCGCGAACCGTCAGAGTAGCGGAAGTACTCGCAAACATCACAACCGTCAGAGTAACGAAAATACTCGTAAACAGGTCGATATAGGAAATTACCAACAAACCCCTGTATCACAGGGCCGCCGTCAGAGTGGCGGAAACACTCGAAATCCAGGTCAACACCGGTGCCTGCTAGCCCACTTCAATGAAAAATGACCAAACTGCCCCTAGGGCCATTTTCGACACGTTTCTTGAGAAAGTACCTAAGTCCTCAGAACGGTAAGTCCACCCTTCCAAGATCATCCCAGGGATGATCCAACATGATTAGGTGCCTTCTAGTCAGTTTCGGGTCAATTCCAAGACTTTTCAGTCAAGATGACTATTTTGCCCTTAGGCATCCGAACGCCCCAGGAATCACACCAGCTTTGGGTATCAAACCGGTAATCTCCCAAAGATGCTTTTTATAGCATTCTCGACCTTCCTTTATCTTTTCAGATCATTCTGAGTCAGTTTTGGCAAACCTGGTGCGAAATGACCGTTTTACCCCTAATGGGCCGGTCGCCTTTTCTAACCACACCGACTTTGGGTATCAAACCGGTAACCTTTGGGAACATTCTAACTAATGTTTCCAAATCTCGATCTTCTTCCGGGACATTCTGAGTTCGTCCCGGTAGCTTTATTGCCCGATTGACCGTTTTGCTCCTAATGGCCCGATTAACCCTTCCGACAATTCTTGTTATCCTTTTTCAAGGCTAATACCTCCGGGACCCTATTCTAAGGGTTCTTGCCCTTTTTTGGCCTTAAATCCTTCTCGGACCTTCTAGAGTCACTCCAAGTGAAGCTAGGCTAAAAATTGCATGGTAGTCACTAGTACAGGTGCCCAAATCTTCTCAAGATACGTTGTTTGCCGACTTACAAACTTTCCTAAGTGGCTGGCACCACTAGTAGTGGCGCTAAGCCAAAAAATGGTCTGGCGCTACTCCTAGTGGTGCTAAGAGGAAATTTTGCCTAAGGCCACTGCAATAGGAGCCAGGTCTATCACTTCTCTATAAATACAAAGCCTTTTCCAGCATGAAAAGGGTCCGCAAACTCAGTCTAAAAACCCTACTTTTCGATACACAGAGCTCGTAGCCTCCTAAAATCCTAGTCTCCTTTAGGTTCTCTAAACCCTAGCCTCCATATACAAACCTTAGCCTCCTATACACTCATATACACTCCCATATACTCATACACTAGCCTCCAAAGCCTCCATTGAAGACTTGAAGTACTGTAACTCAAAGCTCTTGAAGATTAAGACGAAGACTGAAGCGAAGACCGAAGCAAAGCAAGAAAAATAAAGTGCGCAAAGTAAAACAAAATAAAGAAGACACAAGGTAGGCTCTCTATTTAAGTTTGTGCATCTTCCCCCTCTCTCTTCTCCCTCCGAACCCACTTGACTTTTCTTCTATTTTAATCCCTCATCTTCTTCCCCCCCTTTTTTTGCATACTTGAAATAAGGGACTTCCTGGTCCATGTGTAGGATTAGGCTATTGGAGGGTCACCGTGTCGGGTGCTTTCTTTTAGTCTAACTAGAGACCACGTGGGTTCGACCTCCTTGATTATGTGGTGAAACCTTTAACCTTGTATATTTATGACTCCAACTTGCATTGTGCATATCATAATTTTGCACTCTTCCAAAATTCGTTTTGAAACTTGTTTTCAAAACTTGCATTAAATTGTTTTCAAACTTGCATCGAAACCTTCTTTTTCAAAACTTGTTTTCAAAATCACAATCCTAGGGTGATTATAGCATTTTCATGGTTAGGGTTGCTTTAGGAAAGTGTTACATTTAAAGTGACCAATATGGTCCATATTTTCAAAATCATTATTTTCAAAACCACTATCTTAAAGTAATTCTAGCCTTCTTATGGTTAGAATCGCTTTAAGAAAGTGAGATATTTTTATGAACTTTATAAAAACTCCCTTTTCAAATCTCTCTTTCTAAAAATCTCCTTTTCAACGTACTTTCTAAAAATTCTCTCCAATCTCCTTTTCAAAATTGCCTTCTAAAAACTCCCTTAAAAAAATCTATTTATCAAAACTCTTTTTAAACTCATTTCCAAAACACTCTCCTCAAAATTTACTTTCTAAAAATGCTCCCTAAATCTCTTTCCTAAAAGCTTCTCCCAAAATCTTGTTTCTAAAACCCCTCTCAAGATTACTTTCCGAAAACTCCTTTTTTAGAATCTCCCTTTAAAAATCTTCGTTTCCAAAAACGCACTTTCCAAAATCTTCTTCCTTAGAGTCCAAGTCAAGTCCTAGAGCCAACGATTAGGAAACCCTAATTTTCCTTCCTAGAAACATGATTTTCAATCTTGCCTTAAAACTTAGGTTTTCAAAATCTCCCTTTTTACATCAAAATCATAAGTTTCTAAAACCTATTTTCTACGTTAAAATTATAGTCTGCCAAATCTAGAGTTCCTAAAACTTCCCTTTCTAAATCCATGCCAAATCCAATCTTCCCTTTTGGAAATCAAATCCAATCTTTCCATTTAGAAAACTAGATACAATTCTCCATTTTTAGAAACAAAATCAAACCATCTCTTTTTGAAAACAAAATCCATTTTAGGAAATAGGAATCTCAATCCTTCCCAATCCAAATCTTTCCTAATTGAAATCCTTCCTAATCTTCTACTTTTCGAAATTTAAGTTTCCAAAACTTGAATGTAAAAATCTTTCCTTAAACTTCAAACTTCCAAATCTTCCCTAATTTAAAGCCTTTCCTAATTCTATACCTTTCCAAATTTCGACTTTCCAAATCTAAGTTCTCAAATCTTTTTTAAACTCAAACATTTCCCAATTTCAAGAATTTCTAAAACTCAAACTTTGAATCCTTCTAAAATTCTAAACTTCCCTAAACTTCAAATCTTTCCAAATCTAAAACTTTCTTATTTTTAAAACTTTCCTAAATCAATACTTTTTTAAACTGAAACTTTTCTAATCTTTCCAAATCTAGAACTTTCCTAAATCAATACTTTTTTAAAATGAAACTTTTCTAATTCGAACCTTTCCTAATTTGAACTCTTTTTAAATCCAATCTTTCCTAATCTTCCAAGTCCAACATTCGAGTCAAATCTTTCTTAATCCAAGTCCAAATCCTATATTCCTAAGTCTAGGTTTCTAAACCTCAATATTTCCAAATCAAAATATAGTCTTTTCAATTCCAAATTCCAATTTCAATCTTCTATTCTAAATTCAAATCAAATCCAAATTTCAATTCAATTTAATTTCTTCTTTCATATCAAATCTTCTATTTTCTATTGGACTCTTGTCCGAACTACGACTGACCTGATTCCTTAAAAAGGATACGTAGGCAACCCTTATGGTTGTGGTCACAACCTTTTTCAAATCTCGAATTCCACAACCTTTTTTAAATTTCCAATTCCACAAACTTTTTCCAATTTCCAATTCTATAATTCTTTTCAAATATTTTTTCTCAAATCTCTTTTCAAAATGAAATCAAACCTATCTTTTCAAATCTCTTTTTAATTTCAATTTCAAATCTATCCTTTCAAATTTCTTTTTAAATCAAATCAATTTCTTTTCAAATCTATTTCCAACTCTCTTTCCTTGCACTTGTATCTCATGCATCATTCTTTTAAAAATTCTTTGCTAAAGCGGATAGGATTGGACATTTGTTAGTCGAAGACTCATAGATGAATTTAGGGTAAATAGACATATAGGTACTACAAGGGCGGGGTAGGGTGATGGCTTAGTGCATCTTCCCTACATGTAACCAACCTCCGAACCTAGGATCACTGTTTTCAAAGACTAAACGAAGTTATTTGTAAAAAAAAGGCTTAATGTTTTCTAAAGGTTGCTAAATAACCTATTTTCTTAAAAACTCTCTCTTGAGGAAGTATTTTAAAAAACCCTAAGTGTAGTTTTCGGATTGCGCTTAGTTTTTAGCTGACCTAACTCACCTTAATCAAGTTAGGTGGCGACTCCAATTGTTTTCTAAAAGCCATTTATTCAAATCAATTTTCAATTTAAATCTAGTTGTACTCATTCTTTTAGGAGGGTGAGTTCTAACGAGAGAGTACAGTATTTTTTTCGCTTGTGTGTGTATTCCTCGAGTGCGAAAAATCTGGGTGCGACAGTAATAATCTGCACTAATGTAAGGATGAAAAAGCAAAAACTAGTAACAAACTATATTGTAAAGCATGATTGTGCACAATGATGTAATCCCCTTTACAAATGCATGAATTAAGCAATCTCTACAACATTTTAGGTATCAGGAGTGAATCAACATCATATTGAGTAAAGATACATGCAAAAATTCTTATCTTCTAATCTCAAAATGACACTTTCACAAGTAAAATGATTTTTTTAAATTTTTATTTAGGGTACCAAACAAAGAAACAAAAACAAAGAATTTTTTTTATAGGATGAAAAACAAAGAAACAAAAACAAAAAATACAGGCAAAGCCTCTACCCACCCCCAACTTAAAATGATATGCATTGTCCTCAATGCATGAGAACGAAGCATGAAATGCAATTAAATTGTGGGAGAAGAGAAAATAAGGTGCCTAATGCACCCCAAGAACAAAGAAAAATCAAAGGAGGTATGCTGCAGAAAATCAAGGGGATTACTGAATTTTCGGATGTGTGTAGACAATTTTGACACTCTTTAATAAAATAGCTATATCTCTCTCCACAGGAAAGCAAATTATGCTTCGTTTTTTTTGTTGGAAAGTAGATTCATAGACCTTTCCATCCATATAAGATTTGCATGCTAATTTACTTCCAGTAGATTTAGATTTCACTTTAAAGTTGGCTAAAAAACAGAGTCTGCACTTTATTTTTAGAAACCGAATAACCCCTTTCTTTTGCCTAAAGGACCCCCAACTTAGAATGAGAAAATAAACTAAGAAAACAAAGAAACAAAACTACTCCTATTCCAACACAAATGAGAGAAAGAATAAACTAAGAAAACAAAGAAACAAAACAACTACTCCTATTCCTACCCAATTTTGAGAGAGAATCACCCAATGCCACAAAGTGGGAATTGGCCATCATCCCACACCCCTAACTTATAGATTTTCAAAGATTGCATACAAATGAGGGAATGCATAATGGCAACCACTTTGATGACCTCAAGGATATAGCTTGAATGCACATAAGGGTAAAAAGGGTCATGGAATGTAGAGAATGCAAAATGATCATACACAAATATGCCAATGATGCCCATACCATGAAGTGCTTGACCCTCCCCTTCTTTTGATTGGTTGGCTATTGGAATGATGTTTGGTTCCAATGTTGGGACATGGAGCTCCAAAAGCTCCGGTAGGTTAGGACTAAGTGCTAAAGGCTCAAAAATAGGGATCACATGATCCCTAGATATGGCAGGAATGACCTCTAGACCATTAACATTCTCATTAACATGCAAATTTTCAATATCTAACAAACCAAAATCATCATTGAACTATCTCCCAACTATCATATTTTAAACTTCTGCTACAATGTGTCACTTTCCAGCTCAGTTTTGTCCCAGAAGATATACTATTCACAAAGTCCTCATAAAATACCGTTTACAGTAATTGGAGTCTTATTTTCAATACTTCAAAAATCAGATCAATTTAATGGTTGGATCAAAAGTTATATACATAATACTTAAGCTATTTCCAATGAGTTTTCTTGTCATTATCTTTGACTGAGTCTTCTTCTACATGCTATGTATTCTATTTACTTCCAAGACTAACAATAACTTCAAGAAATATTAGATAATTAACATTTAAAATATAAAAAAAATTAAGTGATTTATCATTAAAATGTAAAATATATTCAAACTTTTAACATAAAATTGTTTAAAAGTCTTAACTAATACATCAAATATGAAATATTGAGATTAACCAAATTTTAATCATTAAAACATTTCTATTTATTATCATCAAAATCAATTAATAAAAACTTGAGATTAACAATTTAGGTTTAGGATCAAGTGCTTACCACTATGCCAAAAGTAATTGCTGTTAGCCAAAACACAACTTGATTTTCTTATACCTTAGTAGCGCAGAGCCTTGCACTAAGTGACAGGTGGACATGAGGGTCGACGCCATGTAAGCGCTACGGGTTGGCCAATCACGTGCTCTATCTGGGTCCTCTATAAGACCCAACCGAGTCAAAGGTCGATTGTTGGCTCCTATAAAGCCAATAATATCATTACACCAACTATTAATCACTATCATTTATATTTAAAATTTTTATATTAGGTGATTTATTCAATATACAGAAGATAAAAATCATAATGGATGCTACACTTAAAAATAAAAATCTCTACTTTTCACTAATTTTTTTCTTTTAGACTAGAGGGGTAAGACAAAATTATTTAGATTTGAGTGGGTAAAGGTAACATTACTTTAGATTTGGGGGGACAATATCTATTTTACTATAAATATTCAAAAGTATAAAAAGGTCTAAGGAAAAATTTTCAAATTTGAAGGAGGCCAATATATTTATTTTATCATAAATACTAAAAAATATATAGAAAATAGATAATTTTTCAAAAATTACAGGGGGTTGTGGCCCCCTTGTGGGACCGCCACCAGGTGGATAGTTACCTTAAGCCTAAGCTTACAACTAGGGATGATAACGGGTCGGGTTTCGATCGGAGGACTACTACCCTATCCTAGTCACATTATAATGAACTCTCCCTTCGTATCCGTCCAGCCCCGTTTAACCCCTCTGCATACCCGCCTTACCATGCCCTATCTCTTTTTTGTTAGTGATTTTTTTAAAACACAACAAGGGCAAAGCAAGAGATAAAATCACAAAATTAAAAAAAAGTATTTTAATATGAATTGTATATATAACAAATAACTATATATGTATAAACGAGGTGAGTTCGAGGTGAGATGATTTTGCACCTTGTACTCAAATTTGATCTTACCTAATTAGCGTCACTCCCATACCCGTCTCAATAAAAACGGGGCGAGAACTCAATATGTCTCATTGTTTTGTCATCCCTACTTACAACCGTATATATTATCTTAGGCAATAACCAAATCTTACCTCTTCAATGGATTCTAATACCCTTCTCTACCTCTTCTTCACTCTCCTCTCCTATTACCCAATCCATTTCTCTTTGGGGCAAGAAGTTAAAGCAGCCTATTGTTTCGTGCTAGTGAATTTCCACTTTTTAGCATAGATTCAACTCTTTTCACTCATCCATTCTGTGCATTTGCTGATCTTGATGCCCAAACACAACTGTTTGGTCATTTCTCAATCAAACCAAGACCCATTTTCCTAGTTCACAAGAATTGTCCAACAAAAGAACCCTTTGGTTAAAACACTGCTATCGATTGGTGGAGAAAGCTCCAACAAGGCTGCTTATGCTTCAATGGCTAGCCAACCTGATTGTACTATAAAAGTACCATCTACATGCCTTTAATTAGTTATTTGTTAGCCTTATAGTTTGTTTAATTGTGTTATTTTTAATCCTAATTCGTTACTAAGTTAGTTTTATGTTTGTTTGTAGAAATCCTAGCTTAAAAAGGACAAATTCGCGCTAAACTGGATTCAGCGTTCAAATTGCATTCGAACGGTCCTAAGGGCGTTTGAACGGTACGCCATTGCGTTCGAACGGTGCGTTAAACGGTGTCACGCCAAAATCAGGTCTGAAGACCGTTCGATAGATTCAGAGAGTATAAAATTCGTTCGAAGAGCGTTCGAAGGCCATTCGAACGGTCAATTAAGCATTCGAATAGTGTGCCAAGCCGTTCGAACGGTTTTGAGCTTAAATGGAATGATTTCAAATGCAATTTAATCGTAGGTTTCAAGAGGTTGCTTTCAAGGTACAAGCTGCTAAAGCTGTGTACAAGCTAATGAAGCACACAGAGCTGAAACTTTGGAAAGCCATATCTCTTGAACCATAAAGGCTATTCATATAACTTTTCAAGACCTACAACTTTCGTGAAGGGACCCAGCCCATCGGAGCACTCGGTGGGAATCGTTCGTACGACTGACGACGGGATTTGTAGATTAACTCAATTTTTAGTTGTAGATAGATTAGTAGGTAGTAGAATAGATTTAGGAGTTTTATGTTTTTGAAGGGAGATTAGGGTTGATGTTTTTCTACGGTTTTAGGAGTAGATTAGAGTAGTTTATTCATAGTTTCCATTTAGTTTTCAATTCCTGTAATCAGATTACTCAGTCTTCCAATATATTTTCAATACCACATTGCGTATCTAAGATTATAATGAGTAACTAGATTTCATCTTGGGATCAATTGTGAAGATTAATTGAAAATCTTGGATGAACAAAGGAGTTATGTTCTTGGTTTTAAAGTTAAATTTTCTGGTTATCTTTCTTCTTCTTCTTTGTTTTAGAAACCTTCGAAAACTTAGGCGTCCTATTATGTTCAGAAATACTTATGCGTGAATACCACACTTAGTATATACGCTGCCTTGTAACGTTTATGCGTGAGTTGGGTTCAGTATATGCGCTGCACGAACCGATGATGCATGTCCTTAATTCTAATAACCTGATTTATTCTAGAAGTTGAAGTTTTGAAGAACATTTGTTTTTTTTGCTAAATCTTCCGAATTCGAGACTCGCGACGTAGTCAAAGGATTTGAGTTATTAAATTATCTCCTTCGGAATTTCAAGAGACGCAATTGGTTGGAACGATTAATTCCGGGACTTTTTATTTCTTAGTTTAAATTAGATAACAAATCTTTTCTCAACATAAAATCATATTTTTGTTTATTGGAGTATTTTTCCTAAGATTTTTTATTCACGGTAAGTTTTTCTATTTACATAAATAATCTTCCCTGTGGGATCGATCTTGTACTTACGAAAAATTATTACTACATCGTGGCTGTGCACTAGGGGTTAAGTATCACCCTTTTAGGGAGTGATTAAGTTTTTGGTGCCGTTGCCGAGAAAGCTGCGTTCTACATTGGTAGACAAGCCTTTGATATTCTATTTTGGAGGAAGCACTTCACCATCATTCTACAAACATGAGGGAACTCAATAGCTCTTTTGGGTAACTTCGTTCCATCTTTTATTTTGGAGCACTTATTTTTGTTTTTCTTTTGGTTACATTAAGTTTATGCATCATTGTTGTGGGATTGGGAGGATAGGTTGTTTTCATATACTTGTTAGTTAGTCTTGCATCCATCTTATTCATGGATTATCCTTGAAATTTTCTTCCTACAAGTCCTGATTAATACACGGCACAACCACAAGACTATTATCCATCCCCAAATTATTCGGAGTGGAGCCCTCAAGCTTCACCATGTGCTTCTTATGAACAACCACCACAACATCCGTACTACTATGCACCACCTTTATCTCCACCATATACTTATGATTCATATACACCTTTTACTTCACCTTACACATTTCACGAGACATATCCTTCATTATCTTATCAATCTTTGGTAGAGAATCAAGAGAATATACAGTTATCTTACATGTTGTATCACACATGTATGTCCTCGGGGTTCAGGGATGCTAATATAGAGGTACAAGCTGACACTCTTACATAAATTCGTCAGGAATTAGATGACCTAACTTAACGATTGACCCTATTATCACATGAGGCAATGGATCACGAGAAGGAAGAGCTTCCTGCTCAACCTTGAGATGATCCTACAAATGAGATGTTCCCAATTCCATATATGAATAGTCATGACCAAGGTCTCTTTGTTATCACCCTTAAGACTGAACCTGAAATAGAGAACATCAACGTTCTCGTAGTATTTAATCCAAGGGAAAACGTTCTTAAGGTGGCTGATGATGAGGATGAGGTTAAGGAAGAGGTAATTATTCTTTCTATGGTGTCTGAACTGAGGGAAGTGATACCTAAAGAAGAGGTGAAGGAGGAAATAAAAATGGAGAGTGAGGGAAAGGAGTAATGAAGAAAGAGATATCCCATACACTTCAACATGAATTGAGCCTTAACATCCCTATCATGCAGGATTCTATTTTTATTCTTTATTCTTTACAACCTTGCATGAGTGTTTTGTATAATTTTGGGTTCAATAGTATTCGTACTTATGCATACTTATTAATGGTGAACTCATTACTCATGGTGAATAGTAAGTGGCTCCATGCAAGCGAACACCTTCGATGTGGTGTTGGATAGTCTTCTCTTGTGTATTTTGGTAGTGTAGGAATAGTTAGGTAGTTTTTGCTTTCTTTTGTTTTATTTATTTATTTATTATTGAGTTCTTCCTTAGTTGGGGGGAGGGTGTTGTCTCACCGAGGTTTTTCCATTCCTTTTTCATGCATTCATATTTTTGTTTCTCTTTACTTGATGCATTGAGGACATTGTATCATTCTAGTTGGGGGAAAAAGAGAGACTACTAGTCTTTTTGTTTTGGTTTGTTATTTTTTTTTATATAAAAACCCATAAAAAAACCAAAAAAATTAAAAAATTAAAAAAAAATTTTAAAAAAAAATCGATTGTATCAAACCTTGTTATGCTTTATTGATTAATTTTTAGATTAAAGTTCATGATTGATCTACCTTTTGGACACTTGAAAGTCTTTGATAAAGGTTTGATGTATCATACGGGTTGGTACTTTGGTTTGTATTTCTCACACTTTTGCATATACTCTTTATGTTTATTGTTACTATTGGAAGTGTTGGGGATTATTGTGAGAAACCATATCTATACTCATGTCAATGCGCTTATGATGTCGAGGATACTTTGAGTCGTGTATTAGACTAAGTTTGAGTTGATGATTGATTCACCTTAGATGTTGTGATGCATTATAAGTTTTTGTCATAAAACCATTAAAATAGAGAGTTTACATTGTTGTGCACTAGTATGTTATATGATATTTTTATATTTCTCTCTTATGCATGCATGTTCTTATAAGGTGGAGATTTTATACCTTGTAAGTTTTAGAGCCTATTTATTGCCTTTTGAGAGTGATTTACATTTATTTATGGTTATTTTATTGATCTTCATTCATTGAATAGCCTCATTATGCTTGATTTTGGTTTACATGTTGAGTATTAGTTGGAGTTATTGACATCTTATACACTCTTAAAGTTTTGATTTGATATGGTTTTCCGATTATAAAAGTAAAGGTCATTTCATTCCATTGAGCCATTCATGTCTATATTTCTTTCTCGATATTCGTATACAAATGAGTTTAAAAGTTTGTCAATGCTAAATTCCGGAGTTGGTGCATTGCTTATGTATTGGTAAAATTAAAAGTGTATGGAGTTGAAAAACAAAGAAAAGAACAGAAAGGGATGGAAAAAAAAAAAAAAAAGAAAAAATTCAAATGAAAAAGAAGTGAAGGAAGATGAAAAAAAAAAGTTCGAAAGTCATTCAAAAGTTGAAAGTTTGAAAGTGAATGTTCAATGATCATCACGTGTAATGCGTATGCATATGTGGTACACCTCCAGATGTGCTTCATAACCGGAGTCACTCCGCAAGAATACGGAGGTCACGAATGTAGTAAAACCGGTGAATTTGGTGTCATTCTCTCCTAAGAGAATTCTGCAAATATAGCAACAAAACTCAACTAGCATGGACACTTATCTTGATGGATTGCAAAGGAAAATTCTTTTCTTTTTCTAACATAAAATAGACTAAAAATTTTTTGATTTTGAGATGATGGTTGTTCTATGATTAGTGCAATAACTTAATAATTGATGAAGACAATAAATCTAGTTTTATGTAATTAGAGAAAAGCTTGAACATGGTTGTTTCAATCCACCAATTCATAACAAGGGTTTCAAATGAAAAGTTTACAACTCAAATCAAGAATCGCACCTTAGATTCTTGATCCGGAAAATGTCGACTATAAAAATGTGGGTTTATGTTTGATTGAGCATAAAGATGAAATCTATGACTAGCACCCAAGAATCAAACCTTAAACACATGCAATACCTATACCAAACATTGATTTGTGCATAAATATTGCCAAGAGGTTATGAACCTAAGTTTTTCTAATGAATCTCATGCTAAATCAAATGGAACCATGGAATTCTAAGGATATGGCTTTAAAGTTCATACATCTCATTTTTAACCCTTTGAAGATCCTTGGTGGATCTTCAAAACCACATCCAAGGAATGTTTAGCTACTAGAATCCATGTCAAAGAGCATAAATGAAGACAAATCTATCATTAAACTATGTAGAACTAGTGTTTGGTTGCTAAGAAAGTGAGAGAAAATGGCAAGAAAATGAGAGAGAATGTCCAGAAAGAGTAGAGAAATATTCACTTTATATATAAAACATTCATTTACAATGATCCAAAAGCAATAAATGACAACATTACATAGCATTAAAGTAAATCTAACTAAAAACCTTACAAAATATCAAAAGTTCCCCTTTAGAAGCTCCCCCTACTGTCCAGATCCGCAGATTCTTGACATAGCACACTTTGTCTCGTATATACAGCTTTTATACTCTGCAGAAAAACAGACTCTGTACAGACCAATCGATCGGTGATGGTGATCGATTGCCCGATCGAATGCAAAACTGACCTCTCTGAAGTTTGCATTTGTGTCGTCTGTTGAGGGAGTTCTGACGTCACCGATCGAATGGCCGAGCGATCAGAAAACCTCCCTCTCTGAAGTTTGCTACAGAAGGTCGAACAGAGATCTCTGATCGATCGGTGTGCCGGGCGATCGATCAGCTGATCGAACATTCTATGGACCGTTCGATCGGCTGATTGATCAGTATGTTGGCCCGATCGAACGGTCATCCTAATTTTTGCCCATTTGCCTCGTCTTAACCTCCAATTCCTGTAAAAAGTGCACAAAAGGGTTTTAATGCATTTTAGGAGTTAAAATACTAAATTAACACTGAAATTCAACTAATCAACCACCAATTTAGGCTTAAAGATTACTATTTTGAGAGTAATCAATATGTTGAAATCTATTACCGTTTTCTATCCTCTTACATGGTTCTTCTTTCACATTGCCTTAGAATATCTGAAATTACATGAATCTTTAATTCAATTATGTATATGTCATCAATGTCAATTCTCTAATTGTGCTTAAATAGTAAATATTGTTTCATGAAGCTATGTCAAGTCGATACACCTATAACTTATCGGTTTTTGATGATTGGAATTGCTCTACTTGCATGTCTTGTATATTTACTCTTGAAATGAGCTTTCCATTGAGAGACCATGTGTGTTCATGTTCAAAGTTGAGTGTATGCCTTGTGAGACTTGGGTTGAAGCATAAAGGACATAATTGTATGAGTTATGAGACATTAGAGTTATATGCCATTGGAGTACACTTTAATATAGTCTATTTCTTTAATGCTTTATGCCTTTACTTTGTAATGATTCATGATCTAGGTGGATTGAGACTTGGCTTGAATGAGGTTAATACAGTTTTCATGTTCTTTGATATCATATTGACATTATGTGGATAGATGTTTGTGGGTATTGATCATTGTAAGCCCTCACGAAACATCACTCGTCTACTAGGGTTAACCTGGGGGTTTAAAGGCTTGATATATAGACTAAATGCACTCGTGACTCCCATGAAAGTGGAGATATGTATTTGGTTTTAGTATTTCGCTAGGGACTAGCAAAAAGTTAGTTGGGGGGGTGTGATTGTACTCTAAAAGTACCATCTATATGCCCTCAGTTAGTTATCTGTTAGCCTTATAATATGTTTAATTGTGTTATTTTTAATCATAATTCATTACTAACTTAGTTTTATATTTGTTTGTAGGAATCCTACCTTAAAAAAGGACAAATTCGCTCTAAACTGGATTCAGCATTCAAAGTGCATTCGAACGGTCCCAAGGGCGTTCAAACGGTAGGCTGTTGTGTTCGAACGGTGCGTCAAATAGTGTCACGCCAAAATCAGGTCCGAAGATCGTTCTATAGATTCAGAGAGCATAAAATTCGTTCGAAGTGCGTTCGAAGGGTCAATTAGGCATTCGAATAGTGGGCCAGGCCGTTCGAATGGCTTTGAGCTTAAATGGAATGATTTTGAATGCAATTTAATCATAGGTTTTAAGAGGTTGCTATCAAGGTACAAGTTTCTAAAGCTGTGTACAAGCAAATGAAGCACACAGAGTTGAAACTTTGAAAGACCATAGCTCTTGAACCATAAAGGCTATTCATATAACTTTTCAAGACCTACAACTTTCGTGAAGGGACCCAGCCCGTCGGAGCACTCGGTGGGAATCGTCTGTACGATTAATGACGGGATTTGTAGATTAACTCAATTTTTAGTTGTAAATAGATTAGTAGGTAGTAGAATAGATTTAGGAGTTTTATGTTTTTGAAGGGAGATTAGGGTTGATGTTTCTCTAGGATTTTAAGAGTAGATTAGAGTAATTTATTCATAGTTTCCATTCAGTTTTCAATTCCTGTAATCAGATTACTCAGTCTTCCAATATATTTTCAATACAACTTTACGTATCTAAGATTATAATGAGTAGCTAGATTCCATCTTGGAAACAATTATGAAGATCAATTTAAAATCTTGGATGAACGAAGGAGTTATGTTCTTGGTTTTAAAGTTAAATTTTCTGGTTTTCTTTCTTCTTCTTCTTCTTTGTTCTAGAAACCTTTGAAAACCTGGGCGTCCTATTATATTCGGTGATACCTATGCGTGAATACCACACTCAGTATATACGCTGTCTTATAACGTTTATGCATGAGTTGGGTTCAGTATATGCGCTGCACGAATTGATGATGCATGTCCTTGATTCTAACAACCCGATTTATTCTAGAAGTTGAAGTTTTGAAGAACACTTGTTTTTATCACTAAATCTTCTAAATTCAAGACTCGCAACATAGTCGAAGGATTTGAGTTATTAAATTATCTCCTTCGGAATTCCAAGAGACGCAATTCGTTGGAACGATTGATTCCGAGACTTTTTATTTCTTAGTTTAAATTAGATAACAAATCTTTTCTCAACATAAAATCATATTTTTGTTTATTGGAGTATTTTTCCTAAGATTTTTGATCCACAGTAAGTTTTCCTATTTACGTAAACCATCTTCCCTGTGGGATCGATCTCGTACTTACAAGAAATTATTACTACATCGCAGCCGTGCACTTGCGGTTAAGTATCACCCTTTCTGGTAGCGATCACAACCCAACTCACGAAAGACGTTTCTTGATTCTTCAATAAGGTCAGCAAGGTCATACGAGTTTCATGGCGTAGTGTCACGGGTTGCCACCCGTGGCACGTCTGGGGCTGTGAGGGACCTTGGAGTGGGGGATGTCTGAGCATGATTAGCCGGTGGCATAGTAATCTTGTAATTTGTATTTTTCACATTTATTGGATTTATGAATTATGATTCCTCGAGGGGGCAGGATGTTTTCTCTTGCAAGTTTGGGGATGGCTCAGAATGCTATTATAAGGGGGTTGCTGGTGTTGACTTTACCACCCTCTGGTGCTATCGAAATGGACAGCACTCAAGTGAGTCCCCCAAGGGAGTGGGTGAGACTTGGGGGCTGACTGTGGCATGAAGCTATAGTCCTCATGCTAGTTAAGGGGCTACATGGGTGGCATTGTGTCCGGCGGGGCACATATTGGGCATTGGCGTCGAGGATGGGGTTGTGACATTGGCATCTGCTATGCCGCATCTATGCCATGGTGGGGCTTATTCTCATGAAGGATTGCGCCTCGGTGTGCACACTTGCATGCCGTGTGTCTCGTGTGCACTTGCATGTTGGGTTCAAGCTTGTGCACACGGCCGCTTGGTTTGGCTAGCATTGATGTCGCAGGGCACTATGTTATGGGCTTATCAGTTACTATTCAGTTATCCCTATCCTTGCGGGCAACAATCTTGATGCGGAGTGCTAAGAGCTTCATGGATGGAGACATCGTGCCTAACAGGTGATGCTTGACTCATATGCATATCCGATTACACATTGCTATCTTGCTTGTATTTCGAGGTGGACTAGCACTAAGCACATTACTTGTCATGTTTGTGCATATTTGAGAATGACGTTGCTATCACCTATAGCTTGGGTAAGCCGTATGGCTTGATCATCAGAGGATGGAGCTTAACATGATGTGCGGGCCATTACAGATGGATCCTAGATAAGCGCATAGTCTTATACCTTGGTGTTTGAGTTTGGCAGGAATATTGCTTGGTGTATAGTCGCCTCACGGGTTATTTTCGTTGCGTATTGATCGCTTCTGAATAATGCAATTTATATCCACCAGTGTACAGTTGTGATGCAGTAATAATATCTTGGTAAGTCTGAGGTCGAACCACAGGGAATATGGATGGAATATAGTAAAACTCACTTATGGAAAGTAGAACTCTTAAGAAAAAAACAACTCTAATATATAAAGGAAAATTTTGATTTGAGATTTGGTTTGAGAAATTATTCTAGGTAATGAAAATAAATTTGTACTAAGATAGCTTGATTAAATAACAATAAGAAAAGGTCTTGTCAGGACTGATCTAGTTAATAGGCCTACAAGTAGGTCCCCAAGATAGTCTTGATTAATAAGACTCAAGATTCATTAACCCTCTTTAGAGTTAAAATCTAATAAATTGCTAGTGTTCGTACCAGGGTTCCATGCCTACACATCCCAGTTCACAACCCTGTCTACGTATAGGTCTGGAGCTTAATCAGGAACAGTATATTCCAAAAATACTCTTCTTAGGCATATATATACAATTATAATTAATACCCTTATCAGAAATTCTAGGCTTATGTATCTCTGCTTACAAATCAGTCAATACATACATTCCATATATGATCAACAATATTATTTTCAAAGATGTTCAAGAACAAGAATATACCAATAGTTAAAATCGACTCTCATATCACTGATCTAGTTCACATCCATTCATAGACTATGTTCTAGATGATAATCAGGAGAAATCATTTTTGAAAGTATTCTAGAGCAAGAAAATAAATCTTGGTTCAAGATCTTGAAATTTTAAAAAATATATGACTATCTTGAATCTCTCTACCCGTAACTTATTTACCTTTTCAATCCATGCCAAGAAAAAGATCTAGAAACTTAAAGCCATAAGAAAGCACATGAAAATTATATTGAAAGCTTACAACAATTGAAAGAACATTAAATTTTGAATATAAAAACTGAATGATGAAAAAAGCTAGGGTTCTTTAAAGGTAAAAGGTCTTTTCTAAAACTATTCCTACTCCTAAACTCAATCCCTTCTCTCATTAGGACTCCTCTTCCTTTTAAATAACTTAGTCCGGATAAGGCAGAATCTGATTTTCTATCAGGCCGTTCGCAAGGGCATTCGAATGGGCATTTGGATGAGTGTGGTCTAGCCGTCTGTAAGGGCGTTCGAACGGGGAGGTCATCTGCAAGGCCGTTCAAACTAGGTGTCCCAATCCATCTGCAAGGCCGTTTGAACGGGCATAGAACTTCAAGTTTCCAAATTCTACTCCCCTGTTATGCTATTTTGCTATTTTTTTTCTTCCACCTTGTCCCAAAAACTTGCAACATGCAATTGTTCCTCAATAGCACAATTTAGAGTTAGTTATACCAGTTATGTCTCTAAATTAGGCTCAACATGGGAAGAAAAATGGGGTTTTATATACAATTTCATGGCACAATCACGTATGATCATGGCGGGTTGCATTACTGTTACCGTGTGGTGCCCGGCCTACCAGCCCGTGAAAGTTGGTATCAAAGCACTAACCATCCGTGGTGTGCATCAATTGGGTGTTACTTCTCTTATTCATGTGGGCATTCTCTTCATTTGTGGTGAACTTCTCTCAATGTGTTGTTTGCTTTAGATTGTTGGTTGTCGGTTGTCGGTTTTACAATGGAGCGAGTGTCATTCCATCTTATGACGAATGGATTGGTGGTTCAAGCTAGCAGTTTCCAGTTTATGTGGGCTGAAATCTTATGGTATTAGTGGACTTGGTTGCTGTTTGAACCCTTTGGTACCTTCTTTAGAGTGGTCGCTTCAACAAGCTTAGGATGCGCGCTTGGTCCTTTGATTGTGGTCGTGGTGCTCAGTGTAGCAAGCCGTGTTAAGGATTTGCATGTGACCGGCTTTGTAGTGCATAAATGCTTCTGTGTGTTAGATAATTGATTTTGGTTCATAGATAGTAGTGCTACTTTGTTGGATTGGTAGGTTGTTTCTATAGTATATGAGCTTTTGCGAAAGAACTTGCTTCGTGTTGTGGGGATTTGCTTACCTTTATTTGACCCTTGAGTTGGCCAAGGCCGTTGGCAGCTTTGCTCGTATTCCTACATGGTTACTTTGTTAGCTTTGTGCTCACTTAGTAGTTGTGCTCATTTTTACGCTTGGTTGTTGGCATTTGTGGAGAGCGTGTTTTCTTAATTTGATTTTTTGGGTGGTCTTGCCTAGTTGTGATACATGTTGGCTAGTGAATGCCAGGTAGCTCAGTGGAGTTCATCGTTGCTTGAGAGCATCGTGTAGCGAGGGTTCATCAAGACATAAAGTCCTCCGGCAGAGGGAGGCATTATTGGCAGACTTCGGGTGAAGATCAAAAAATCAGACACTGGAGCTGTATGTTGGCAGACTTTTGGTGAAGATCAGAGGATCAGGCACTGAAGTTGTGTAAACTGATTTCGAGTGAAGGCTGGAGAGCCGAGGTACTAGAACAGTGTGGGCTAATTTCGGGTGAAGGCTGGAGAGTTGAGGCACTAAAACTACATGGGTTGTCTTTGAGTAAATGTTTAAGGACTGAGGTACTGGAGCAACATTGTGGAAACTTCAGAGTTGGAACTATTTGCCAGTAGGTAGGGTTTACTTCGATAGTGCAAACAGACTTGTATCTGGTGGGAGTGTCGGTCAGTTGGGAACTAGTGTGGGACAGAACGATAAGATGTCGTGAGGACGCTTTTGGGTCATGCACAGAGTGAATTATGATGTCAAGTGAGCTTTTGTGGGTTCAGCTGTGGAGTTGCGTAGAGGGTGTGGTGCTCGTCGATAAGGGAATCGACCCCTTGAAGTGGTGGAGGGTGTGTGACGGTCAACGCACGCCTTTCCTTAGTGTGTGACGGACAACTCATTTTTAGGTACATGTTGCCAACGAATGGAGCAATATGGTACGAGGCACTTGCTTAGAGGAGTTTGTGCTTGCTTTATCTGGTGGAAAAGGTGTCTTGCTTAGCTGAGTTCAGCATGGAAGTCTGGGCGAAGCTTTGCTTCGAGTAGCAGTAGGGGCAAATTTAGGGGAGACCGGATTTACAGGCTATCAGCATAGAGGTGTTGGTCTGCGAGGAGTGGTGGCAACTCATCATGGGGGCATATAAGCACTCCTGCATTTGGCGTTATGCTTGGCATCAACGTGGATGTTGATTGTTCGAGTGGTGGAGAGTGTCAGGAGTTGGCACTGGGCTTTGGCATCATCGAGGACGATGATGGTTGTAGTGGTGGAGAATGTCATAGGTTGCCACCCGTGGCGCGTTTGGGGCCGCGAGAGACCATGGAGTAGGGCTTGTCTGAGCATGATTGGCCAATGGTATGACAATCTCGTAATTTATATTTTCCATATTTATTGAATTTATGAATTATGACTCCTCGAGGGGACAAGATGTTTTCTCCTGCAAGTTTGGAGATGGCTCAGAATGCTATTATAAGGGGAGTCTTATTGTTAACTCTACCACATTCTGGTGCTACCAAAAGGAACAACACTCAAATGAGTCACCCAAGGGAGTGACCGAGACTTGGGGGCCGACTGTGGCACGTGGCCACAATCCTTATGTTAGTCAAGGGGCTACATGGGCAGCATTGTGTCAGATGGGGCAGATGTTGGGCATTGGCGTCGAGGATGGGGTTGTGACATTCGCATCCACTATGCCGTATCCATGCCGTGGCGGGGCTTATGCTCATGACAGATTGGGCCTTGGTGTGCACACTTGCATGCTGTGTGTATTTTGTGCACTTGCGTGTTAGGTTCAAGCTTGTGCACATGGCCACTTGGTTTGTCTAGCATTGGTGTCGCGGGGCACTATGTTGTGGGCTTATCAGTTGCTATTCAATTATGCCTATCCTTGCGGGCAACAATCTTGACGCGGGGCACTAAGATCTTCATGGATGGAGGCATCGTGCCTAACAAGTGATGCTTGGCTCATGCACATGTCTGGTTGCACATTGCTATCTTGCTTGCATTTTGAGAGGGACTAGCGCTAAGCACATTGCTTGTGATGTGTGTGCGCATTTGAGAATGGCATTGCTATCGCCTATAGCTTGGGTAAGCCATATGGCTTGAGCATTGGAGGACGGAGCTTAACATGATGTGCGGGGCATTATAGATGGATCCTAGATGAGCGCATAGTCTTATGCCTCGGTGTTTGAGTTTGGCAGGAATATTGCTTGGTGCATAGTTACCTCACGGGTTATTTTCGCTGTGTATGATTATGGCGGGTCGCATTACTGTCACTGTGTGATACTCAGCCTGCAAGCCAGTGAAGGTGACAGTAATGCGACCCGCTATGATCATACGCAGTGAAAATAACCCGTGAGGCGACTATGCAACAAGCAATAGTCTCGCTAAACTCAAACACCGAGGCATAAGACTATGCGCTCGTCTAGGTTCCATCTGTAATGCCGCGCACATCATGTTAAGCTCTGTCCTTGGATGCTTGAGTCATACGGCTTACCCAAGCTATAGGCGATAGCAATGCCATTCTCAAATGCGCACACACATGACAAGCAATATGCTTAGCGCTAGTCTGTCTCAAAACATAAGTAAGATAGCAATGTGCAACCGAACATGCGCATGAGCCAAGCATCACTCTTTAGGCACGACGCCTTCATCCATGAAGCTATTAGCGCCCCGCGTCAAGATTGTTGCCCGTAAAGATAGGTATAACTGAATAGCAACTAATAAGCCCAGAACATAGTGTCCCGTAACACCAATGCTAGCCAAACCAAGCGGCCGTGTGCACAAGCTTGAACCCAACATGCAAGTGCACACGAGACACAAGACATGCACGTGTGCACACTGAGGCCCAATCCGTCATGAGTATAAGCCCCTGCTATGGCACGGATGGGGCATAGCAGATGCGGCATAGCGGATGCGAATGTTACAACCCCATTCTTGATGCCAATGCCCAACATCTGCCCCACCGGACATAATACCGCCTATGTAGCTCCTTGACTAACATGAGGACTGTAGTCACGTGCCACAATAGGCCCCCAAGTCTTGCCCACTCCCTTGGGGGACTCACTTGAGTGCTGTCCCTTTCAGTAGCACCAGGGGGTGATAGAGTCAATACCAGGACCCCTCCTTATAATAGCATTTTGAGCTATCTCCAAACTTGTAGGAGAAAACATCCTGCCCCCTCGAGAAGTCAAAATTTATAAATCCAACAAATATGAAAAATTCAAATTACGAGATTGCCATGCCACCGACCAATCATGCTTAGACATGCCCCACACCAAGGTCCCTCGCGGCCACTTGTGGCCCCAAACGTGCCACGGGTGGCAACTCGTGACATTCTCCACCACTTCAACCATCATCGTCCTCGATGATGCCAAAGCCTAGTGCCAACTCCTAACACTCGCCACCAATAGTGCAACTCTTGACACGTAGACTAGGGCGTTAGTGACCCATCAATCGATACCATCAAACTCAGGTTTAGAAACAATGGAATCGATTTCACCTCGGTTTGGGTTCAATTTGGGTTTGGGTCGGTTGGATTCAGGTTTGGCCCAATAAATTTTTGTAAAAGGGAGGTCGATTGGAGTCACTTAAGATAGTGACCCACCAAATGAATTGTTAAAATCGGATTCACAAACTTGCAAACTAATTTTGACTCGATTTGGGTTTGAATTGTGCTCGAATTGAGTTAGTGGGTCAGATGAATTTTTAAACATCCCTAGCCTAGACCTTGATTGCGAGTACCCACAAACAGTCTCAGACATGTCACATGGTCAACTTCGGCCGGCTCCTTGATGAGTGGCGGTCTGCAGTGGCCGCCGAGTCAAGAAGCTCGGCAAGGCACCATTAATTCTATCTGCAGCAGTTTATTATGCACCAAACATTTATGGATTGAATTATCCTATCCAATAAATAGCAAGGAGCTTAGACTGGATTAATGTAATGGCCTACGGTTTTTACGGTCCGACATGGTCCAAATTCACCAATGCACATGATGCTCTATCCTCTATATGATCCTATTGGCAGTGACGGACCCAGATTTCAATTGAGGGAGTCAAGAAAATTATTTTTATTAGAAGGAAGGTTATGAAAGTATTCTAAATATTCAAAAACCTATAAGGGTGAAGTAAAATTTAGAAGTTTTCAGAAGGCCAATACACTCTATTGTATTCTAAATATTTAAAAATTTGTAATCTAAAAATCTACAATGATAAAGCGAAATTTTAAAACTTTGGGGGCTAATACACTATATTTTATTTTAAATATTCAAAAATGTATAAGGTATAAAGAAATATTTCCAATCCCCCTGTTTTGCCTACTGGCCAAGTTAGTGCAAGTTCTGGCATATTGGAGCTTGGATCCAAGCTGGTTTGCCTTCTAAGAAGTTAGTTCTTGGCATTCCCTTCTATGATTATGCAAGGTGGCTTGAAAAGCCTAATTTTCATGGTCTTTTTAGCACGGCTAGTGGACCGGTTGGGTTGGCTGATGGGTCGATGGGTTACAACCAGATCAGGAAGTTCATTGTCCAAAACCAGGCTGTGACAGTGTTTAATGCTTCCATAGTTGCAGATTATTGCTATGAGCCTATGCCGGAACGACATGGACTGGTTACGATGATTATCAGACTGTTACCACTTACCACCAAGGTTTCATACCCAAAATGCAAAGGACAGCTTGGTTAATTTGCTTGGCATGTTGGAGTCGATTACAATTGGGTCCTTTCTCGAGGATGTAAGTATTGATCGATCGGTCTACAAATTTTTATTTTCTCGGACCCGCTCACTTATGTTTAAAAAAAAATACGGTGTGAAATAGAATTATGTGTAGAATTTTCCTTCCAAAATTTTGGACTTTCATTGATCAAACGACTCATACTGTCAATTTTTTTTTTATGTTGCAGCTTCAGAGTCATGGAAAGAATCATCCACCTTCGTTGAAGAAATTTAATTGGCTACAGAACAACGAGACAAACGAGCGGCGGGCTGATCTGACCTAAAGCGTCTGCTTTTCTTTCATCAATACGACTTTGTTTCGAAAAAGGGCTTTCACTTTATCAAAGACCTCATCTATATAATAGAAAAAGAAGATGAAATGTCGCCAAATTTGTAATAAATAAGGAACCAAACCATATAAGGGAATTTATCTAAGCATTCTAATCATGAAACTAGGATTTAATAAGTTTTTTTTTTTCTTTTTCTTTCCCCATATATGAAAGAAATGTAGATATATATAAAAAATATTATACATAAATCAATTTCTCAATTTATTTTTCATCCTGAAGACACCAATAAATAAGTCTCACGTGTATTTATTTATGTTGGTTTTACTGCATTATATTTTGTGAGTAAGAAAATGAATTAAAAAATTAATTTATATATAATATTATATATATGTATGGGAAGGTTTAGGTACAGCCTGATGGCCACCGCATCACTTGAACCCCACTTGCAACAGGTGGAGTCTAATTGATGTGGAGACCATCAATTGGTTGGTGAGGGGCAGCCTTCCTATAAATGTGTATATATATACTGATGTATTGATTCAATGGTAACAAGCTAAACAATAAGGGTAGACCTCACCTTGCCGATGAAGACAAGATTTGATCCCAAGTCTTGTTTATACTTTTGTATCACCCATATATATTATGGTCGCCCAAAAGAGTTTGGTTATGATACTCGTCTAAATTATGCAGTAGTATTATGCTATTGTAGAGAAGCAGGGTTCATTTATTGGTAGTGATGTTCTTACTCATGCCATAATATCATGGACTTGTTCACCCACTTCTTTGGCCTCGTCCCTCCAATGTACCTACAAAATTAAAAATAAAAAAATCCTAAACCAATTTTTATAGTTTTATTCGTGCCATTAGTCTTTTGCTCATTAAATGATTAAAATCATACTAATACAAGACTAGCGCTTATGCGTTCAAATCTCTAGTTGTCTACTCTCACTTGAGAAACCTCCGAACTGCATAATCTAGCCTTCAACTAAAGAAATGAGCTTCTCACAAAAAAAAAAAAAAAAACTAAGAAAGGAGAGAAAAAATCTTTAATTTAATTTTTAAAATTTTTTTACAGATGCCTGTAAGCATAGACTATGAGAGAGAATTGTTTATTAAAATTTGAAAAAGATACTTAAAAATGGATCCTTCAAACCTATTCTCTCCGACCCAATTTTCCATCTAGTGTCCAAAAATGACCATTCCAATGGTAGGCGTCCGACCGACTAATTTATTATTATTAATAGCAACTGTTGCACATGTGATGCATGTGGAAAAGTCCCATTCCCATATCTAACAAACACCAAATTTGTAAAAAAAAAAAAAAAAAAAATTTATTTCCAATGTATCCCAAAAAGTTTAAAAAAAATATTTAAATGTAATCAAATCCTATGCTACTGAAAGAAAAAAAATGTAATTATTAAATAATGTAGGTAAGCTCACAGATTAAACAAATGAATGCATGTATTACTGCTATAATAATTTCTAGGTAAGTTCATTTTATTTTATTTTATTCTCTCGGGAACATTCTGAAAACTTACAGGTAAACTGAATCTATCTTGTATAGTTTCACTTACACAACCTATACAAAAAGTTCCAAAATTAATCTAGCGGCAATCATTAATAAAAACATAAGAACTATTTATTTATATTTAAGTCACAATAGGAACCTTAACTTCTCTATATATGTATAATATGTATATGCAATGTATAAACAAAACTTTAAAACAAAACAACTTTTTAAAGGGACATTTATATATTTTCAGGGAGACATATTAGGAAATATTTCTAAACATATAATTTTTGAAAATTTGATGGGGAGGCTGCCCCTCTGCCATTTCCTAGCTCTGCCCCTGGTTGAAGTCATGTTCCAAACAATTTGAGTAAATCCTACTAATCAATAGCAAGCCAAGTGACCATTCTATTTTTCAACTTCAAAATTTTGCAATTGAAAGAATCATGCAACAACTCTTTTTTTTTTTTTTTAATGCAACGACTCTGAATATCAAGCCAATTGACCTACTTTATTAAAATGAAGGTGTAATCATAAAAACACTCTTTAAACTATGTATCAGTATTACTAAACTCCCTTAAATTTTAAAATATAATACATTGACCACTTGAACTTTCAATTTGTATCAATCAATACTTTCTGGTTAATAATATATTAGCAATTTGTTGATAGAGTAAATGAAAATTTATTATGTGACTTCCACATATTCACAAAAGTATGATTTTAGACATAAATTGATCTTTCTTTTGTTTAATAATTATATAATAACTGAAATAGGCCTTGAATATTGTCTTCTATTTATATGTTATTTTAAGGGGTATTTTAGTCATTAGACAATTATTATAATAATAGAATGTCGATTTAGGTATAAAATCATATTTTCATGAACATATGCAAATCACATAATAAATTTTCAATAATTTTTCTAATGGATTGCTCATAGAAGATGTTAATTAATACAAATTGATAATTTAGAGGAGCAATTTGTCACATTTTAGTGTTTAGGGATTCAGTGCTACTTAGTTGTAGTTGGGTATTCTTGTAATTAATCCTAGAATAGAATACAAGTATACATCCACAGTACAGAACGAAAAATTGTGGTGGTTTGGTTATAAAAAAAAAATTAGTTGAATGCTCAGAGTATATTACTTGTTATCACTATTTTCGTTATAAAATTATATTTGTATGCTATCAGGATATTTATTTGTTAGGTACGATGAAGTCTATAACTAACCTAAACACAAATAATCACACTTCAATAGTATATTGAGATTTGAGATTCTGTGGCCAAAAACTATCAAAAAAAAATATGGCTGACATATCATGAAGACTACACAGGCATCTTGCAAGATCCTGTTCTAATTAGAGAAACTATTTGTTCCTAGTACCTCTCCTATCCTCCTCTTCTGGCAATGCATTAGGTCGCCTATTGATTACATTTTAAAAGTGTAATCATTAGTTTTTAAATAATAATAATTGGTCCAATTAAATTGTCGGTGGTCTTGTTTTAGCTTAATAATGTCCCTAATAATGTTTTTGCTTGATTTATAGGTTTTGAGCTTAAAAAGAGGATGAGATGTGCTCAAAGGGCAAAAATGGTATGAAGAACTGTACCTGTGGTCGTCGGGAAGCGTACCTATACTTGCAGAAGTTTCGAGCATCTTTAGAGGGGGTGTTTTAGCGTAAAGGGGACCGTAGACTACCCGTACCTACAGTCTCAACCGTACCTACAGTCACTGAAGTCCCTATTTTACTTTTGCCTATAAATTAGATTTTTGAGTCGAATTTGTTGACCCAAAGATGCAACCCAAGTTGGGGTGGGGGGGGGGGGAGGGGAAGAGGGTGAATTGGACTTTTCAAATGTAATCAACAATTAATACAATAGAAAACTAATTAAGCAATGAATCAGTAAAATCAAAGTGTGTGTGCAAAGCAGATGTGCAGTAGAGAGCAAGCAATAAAAAGAAAAAAAACAGAGCATAACAAGAACACAATGATTTATTGAGGCTCAGCCACAACATGTGACCTATGTCCTCACTCCCAAGACCCTTTTGAAAGCTCTTCCACTTTGCAAAAATGATTACACCGCAGGTGCTAGTTGTCTAAGTGCTAAGCTCACTTTTACAAAAATTCTTCCCAAGCTTTCATTAAACCAAGTGATTTTGTCTAAATTTCGCTCAAACTTACAAGTGTTTTTACTAGGAACACTTAAACTCCCAGGTATACAAACCCTCCCAATCAAATAAATAAAGATTGTACAAGGGTCAACTTTGTTAAAGAGTGAATAAATGAATTCAGCTCAATAACTGCCCTAAATCTTAGCAAAAAGGATGTTTTTCATGTAGGATAAAAAAATTTAGCTTTCAATCACATGTGCAGCACTTAGATTCTTGGAATCATGAATATAAACGCTATGACGGTCTTGTTTTTATAGTCTTGCATTGATTCTAACCGCTGGTGGTAGTTGAGGAAGCATTAAATGCGAAATCAGACTTTCAAAACGTTCAAAAATATGACTGTTACAGTCAAGAAGTCGACTCTTTTTTTCTGAATGTATCGACTCTTTTTGTTCTGATATCAGCTTCACATCAATCTATTTCTATGTGCCAACTCCTAAAAATCAATAAGTCAACTCTTTCTGCGTTTTACCAGGTATCACCAAAGCACTATCCAAATGAGTCAGCTCTTGAAGTACAATGTGTCGACTCTCTTTATACTTCCTCTAAGACTTACTCTTTGAACCAATGTGTCGACTTTTTTTTCTGAAGGAGTCAATTTTTCTGGGCAGATTTTGATTCAAGCCACTGTCTCAATGTATTGACTTATGGAAGACATGAGCCGACTCTTTTTGGCTTAGAAATCTAAACTTTGCAAGACTTTTTCCATTTTCTTCAATATCTTAAAACTCTTCAAGGATCTTCCAAATAAGGCTTCTATGGCTTGAAATAGTTTCTTCAATGCATTTTTATCCTTAAGAACACCTTCAATCTTTTTTGAATGAGATTAATTCAATTTGATTGCTTGTAGACTTCTTTAATCATGACTCCTTCCATTCTTACAAGTCTTTATCAATTCTTTAAGAAAGCTTCCAAAACTTGTGATCTTTGCTTCATTTAATATGTAACTCCTGTGAACGCCTTCAAGTTGTTCGAGATTAGATTTTGAGAATGATCTTGTTGAAATTTTTCTCTTCAAAATGTCAACCCATCTTGCTCACCAATCTTCAACTCAAGCTTTTCAACTCACATGTTCTTCAATATCTTCCAATGAGTTAAGCTTCAAGTTATGATCTAGTTGAGATTAGAGATGAAAGATAATCGGCACACTAAGAGTTTATTAAATGACTAACACAATATTTTGTTATCATCAAAATCAAGGCATGGAGTTAACACAATTTGGGGATCTAAGCTTTTAGTTCATAGTTTAGAACTTTATAGCTTTTGTAGGTAGAAATTTCCTTTGTAATAGTTTTAAATTCATTGTAATTTTATTTCAATCTATTATAATTGCATGAAATACTTTGTAATTTCCATTTCCTAGTATTAGTTTCATTAGATTTCATTTATAATTTGTCAATTTCAATATGAGTTCAAGTAGCTAGTCTTTAAGTGGGTTTAAATATGAAGAATACTCAAGGAATGCAAAGGTTTTAAAGGAGGTATCTCATGAATTCATTATTTTATCTTCCTAGATCTGTAGTTCCTAACAATTGAATGTAGATATCTTAGAACATTTGATTATGTTTGGTGATTTCAATGCATGTTTCCTCAATTGTTTGTTGAATTAATTCAAATCGATGGTATCAATCTAAGGATCTCGACTAGATAGTGAATCTACAATTGCTAGGGATTCATTCTCATCAATTGAACGTTGGATGTGTAAGAACACCTAGGTTATTAACAATATTTGATTAATTCAATGCTTAATTTCCTAATTTTGAACACCTTGGTTATTGACAATATTTGATTAATTCAATGCTTAATTTCCTAATTTTGAATTGATCCTAGTCAAATCAATGGTATTAACCTATGATTCTTGTATTGATCATGAATGTAACTTCAATTGCTTGAGAATTATTGGTCTTCAAAACTAAATCTTTCGAATCAAACTCTTTTAATTGTGGGGTTTAATTTGAGTTATAAACCTTATTGAAAACCTTGAATGAATTGGGTGATTGGATCAATTGAATTCAATTCCATTTACAACTTGTTAATCTAGTTTTCATTACCTTTTGTTTTAGATTAAGCAACAAATATTTTCCAAAACCCAAATTATTTTTCATTTTCTCTTTTTATAAAATCATTTCTTTAAGTTATAATTGAATTTGAGTGAGTTTGAGGTTTGCATTGTTGTTGGCCTATAATGGGCCCTAAATCCCGATATTAATACAATACCCGAAGAAATTCAGATTAAACTATATCAAATCCTTGCTCTTGCGAAAGAGAGACAAGTTTTATGGCGCCATTGTCGCTCCCTAATTTTTCGCACTCAAGAAAACACAAGTGAGAAAAATAAGGTACTCTCTTTAGAACTCATACTCTTAGAAGAGCGAGTGCGACTAGGTTTGAATTGGAAATTGACTTGAATAAGGGTTTTTGAAAATGATTTGGAGTCACCACCTAATTTTGTTAAGTTAGGTTACCTAAAACTAATTGCAATCTTTACATTAAACTTAAGATTTTTGAAAGCGTTTTAGAAAACATACTCAAGAGAGGGTTTTAATAAAGAATAGGTTGTCTAGCAATCTTTGAAAAGATTTAAGCCCTTTTTGAAAAATGACTCTGGTTTTGGTCTTTCGAAAACAGTGATTCTAGGTTTGGAGATTGGTTACTTATAGGGAAGATGCACTAGGCTGTCACCCTATTCCGCCCTTGCGGTACCTACATATCCTTTCACCTTAGGTTCACTCATTTAGAATTTTTGATTATTCATTGTCCAATTATATCCACTTTGAGAAGTTTAGAAAAAGGTTTGATATGATGCATAACATGCAAGTGCAGGAAAATAATTTGATTTTGAAAATAGATTTGAAGAGAGAATTTGAAGCTTGAAAAAGTTTGTGGAAATTGAAAACTTAAAAAAGGTTATGACCACATCCATGAGGGTTGTCTACATATCTCTTTGTTGGGAATTAGGTTAATCGTAGTTTGGACTCGGGGTCTGATTGAAAATAGACATTTTGGAGTCCTTGAAAAGTTTGTTTTGAAAAGAGTTTGATTTGAATTTTGATTGGAAGATTTGAAATTGAACTTTGAACTTTAATTTAAAATTGACTTTGATTTGAAATCAAACTTGGAATTGACTTTGATTTGAAATTCAACTTGATTATCCGAAATTGAATTTGGACTTGATTTGAAAAAATTGAGCTAACCTTTGAAATCACCTTGACTTCAATTGGAGTTTGAAAACCATCTTGGTTTAGAGAAAAGTTGAGGTCTTCTAACTTTAAGGTTAGGGTTGAACTAAGGTTGAGACATTTTAGGACTTAAGCAACCTAGGGTTGAAGCATGTAATTGAAATAGAAAGGTATGATTTTAGAAAGTTGAATTTTAGGAAAGCTCTAAATTAGGAAAGTTCCAAATTAGGAAAGTTTTGAATGAGGAAAGTTGTGATTTAGGAAAATTTTGAAAAAGATTTGATTTGATTTAGAAGTATTTGACTTGGAAAGGTTGGAAAAGATTTAGTTTAATTTAAAAGTATTTGATTTGAAAGGATTAGAAAAGATTTGACTTGAATACTTGATTTGAAAGAATTTAGAAAGTTAGAGTTTGAAAAGATTAGATTTTGGAAAGCTTTGAATTTGGAAAGATTTAGAAGTTTGAAATTTAGAAAGTCAAAATTTAGAAAGGTTTGAAAGTTAGGAAATATTTGATTTCTATTTCCTAAAGCATAGGATGTGATTTTACTTTCAAAAATAGAGAATTTGATTTTGTTTCCTATTTGGAGAAGATTTGATTTGACATGAAATTTGGAAAGGTTAAGTTTTGAAAATCTTTCATTTTATGTGACTTTTAAATTAGAAAATCTATGATTTCATATAGAAAAGGATTTTGGAAACCGATAATTTTATGTGAATAGAAAGCCATCATTTTAAGAAAGGAATTAGGGTTTCTTAATAATGGATTCTAGAGCTTGACTTGGACTTCAAGACAAAGAGTTTTTGAAACATAGATCTTTGAAAAGGCTTTTTAGGAAGTAGATTTGCAAAGCAATTTTAGAAGGGGTTTGAATATAGATATTTGAGGATATATAGTATATAGAAGCTAGGGTTTATGTGTGTGGAGGCTAAGGTTTGACGGGGCTTGAGAGAATTCAGGTTTTAAGGGAATTCGAACTTTATTTTTAGAGAGGCAGCGTTTCTGGACTGAGTTTGCAGACACTTTTTACACAGGAAGAGGTTGTATTTGTAGGCAATTGAAACAGAAACTGGAGCCTATTTTAGTGGTGCCAGTGTTTTTTTAAGCTTAGCGCCACTATTAGTGGCGCTAGGCACTTAGGTAAGTTTTAAAGTGGTAAGAAATGTATCTTTTTGGGATGTAAGGCAAAAGATTTGGGTACTTGTCCTAGTGACTACCATGCAATTTTTGGCTTGGTTCCACTAGAAGTAACTCTAGAAAGTCTAGGAATGATCCGGAAGGTTTTCAATAACCAGACTCGGTTGGGAATGGATGGGAACTCTTGAGAGAGTATCTCGGTGGTAACTGGCTTGAGAAATAATACCTGAATAGTTGAAAAGGTTGATCGGCCCACTAGGGTAAAACGGTCAATTAGACTGAGAAAACACCGAAATGGACCCGAAATGACCGGTGAGAACGCTTGAAGGTTGGAAACACTATCGAAAGTGTTTTGAGGGGCTGTCAGTTTAATATCCAAAGATGGTATAGTTGGAAAAGGCGAACGGCCCACTAGGGGCAAAGCAGTTATTTTGCACTAGGCTTATCGGAATAGACTCAGAATGGTCCAAAAAGGCACCGGAAGGTCAGGTACACTATTAGAAGCATCCTCGGAAGGTTACTAGTTTGATACCCAGAGCCAGTGTGGTTTTCGGAGGCGATCAGATGTCTAGGGATAAAATGGTCATTTTAACCGAATACTCTCGGAATCGGTCTGGAAGCAATTGGAAGGTATTAGAACGTGCTAGATTATCTTTAGGACCATCTTGGAAAGGTGGATTTACCACTCTAAAGACTTAGGTGCTTTCTCAAGAAGCGTGCTGGAAGGGCCCAAGGGGCAGTTTAGTTATTTTTCACTAGAATGGGCTAGCAGGCACTAATGTTGACTTGAGTTTTGAGCGTTTCTACCACTTTGACGGTGTGTGACGAGTTGGTTTCTAAAGGTATCGCGTCCTTTGGTAAACGTGTCATGGCCGAGAAAAGAGTTCAGTCCCGTGACATGGGGTTTTTATTGGTAATTCCCAATATCAACCTATTTGCAAGTGTTTTCGTTACTCTGAAAGTTGTGATGTTTTTACGTGTTTCCATCACTCTGATGGTGTGCGTTCTTTTCGAAAACTGCTTGATCTCGGGAAGCTGCTGAATGGTCGTATTGTCTCGAGGCCTTAGGTACTTTCTCGATTGACATGCTGGATAGCAGACATTTTATGTTGGCAGGTTAGTAGGTGCCAAAAGTGAACCACTTTACCATCTCGAGAATTTGGGTTCTATCCTGATTGTACGCACCCCATTTTTTCCCGCTCAGCAATCTCCGGTCTGTCCGGACTCATATTCAAACCAACACATACATATTCAAGTCCAAATTAATTTTTCAGACTCAATCCAATCAATCAATCGCTTCGCAGGCTCGTTTGCCCAACAGAGGCAAAATAACCAAAATGCCCTTATGGCATTACTCGGTTTTATTCCAGTTGGCATGTCTTCCTAGAGACGGTAAGTCCCCATTTTAATCTCAAATTCAATTTCAAATCCAAGTCTAATTCAAATCAAATTTGGCATGCTTTTCAAGAAAGTTGATCCCTCAGGCAGTAAGACCATCTAGTCCGACACGTTTTCCAAGATAACTCTTTGAAATGGAAAGTCCTGTCAAACCCGTCAACCAGGTCATAACCCAAGTCCCCGAAATGGTAGAACGATCCACCTTTGGCGCCTGTTAGCTTGCCAATGAAGAATATCCATTATTCGACACGTTTTTGAGAAAGTTAATTTCTCAAATGATAAGTCCACATGGCAACTTCCCGAGATCAGGCAATCTCTGGAATGAACGTGCACCGTCAAAGTGGCGGAAACACTTGCAAACATCACAACCATTAGAGTGGCGGAAACACTCGCAAACAGGTCGAAATTGGGAATTGCCAACAAAACACTTATATCATAGGACCAAACTCGCCTCTTGGTTGTGACACATTTACCAAAGGACGAGATGCCTTGGAAACCAACTCATCACATACCATTAGAGTGGCGTAAACACTCAAAACCCAGGTCAACACCAGTGCCTGCTAGCCCACTTCGGTGAAAAATGACCAAACTACCTATTGGGCCTTTTTAACACGCTTCTAGAGAAAGTACCTAAGTCCTTAGAGCAGTAAGTCCACCCTTCCAAGATCGTCCCAAAGATGATCTGGCATGTTTAGATGCCTTCTAGTCGATTTTAGACCAATTCCGGGACCATCTAGTCAAAATAACTATTTTGCCCCTAGGCATTCGAGTGCCTTTGAAAACCATACCGGCTATGGGTATCAAACTAGTAACCTCTCGAGAATGCTTCTAATAGTAATCCCGACTTTCCAATACCTTTCGGATCATTCCGAGTCTATTCTGACAAAGCCGGTGTAAAATGATCATTTTGCCCCTAGTGGGTCGATTGCCTTTTCCAACCACACCGGTTCTGGGTATCAAATGGGAAATCCCTTTGAACACTTTAGATAGTGTTTTTAACATTTAAGTCCTCTCATGAGTCATTCCAAGTCCATTCTGGTGGTTTTCCAGTCTAGTTGACCGTTTTACTCCTAATAGCTCGGTCGACCATCCTGACGGTGTTTTTCAAGCTAGTTATGTCTGGGACACTATTTCAAGGGTTTTTACTCATGTCCAGCCTTTCGAATCATTCCCAGCCTCCTAGACCTTCCAGAGTCACTCATAGTGAAGCCAAGTAAAAAATTGCATGGTAGTTACTAATAAAGGAGCCCAAATCTTTTGCCTTGCATATCAAGGTTTGAAAGATATGTTACTTTCTAACCTTAAAACGTTTCTCAGTGGCTAGTGGCACCAAGTCAAAAATTGACCTGGCGCCACTACAGAAGGAAATTTTCCCTAGCGCCACTATAACAGGCGCCGGGTCAATCTTGTGTCTATAAAGACAGAGTCTTCCCCTGCATGAAAATGGTCCACAAACTTAGTCCAAAAACTCTGCTCTTCAAATTACAGAGCTCGAAGTCTCTCCAAAACCCTAGCTTCTCTAGTCTCTTCAAACCATAGCCACCATACACTTAACCTTAATATCTATACACACTCCATACACTTATATACAAGCCTCCATTGAAGACTTAAGGTGCTACAACTTGGAGGCTCTCAAGGATCAAGCAAATCAAAGCAAATAAAGTAAGCAAAACAAGAAGAAAACAAGGTAGGCTTTCTTTTTATGTTTACGTACTTCCCCCTTTTTTTTCTTCCTTCTGACCTACTTGGGTTTTCTTCTATTTTAATCCTCTATCTTCTTCCCCTCGCCCCCCCCCTCGGTTTCTTACATGCTTGGAACAAGGGAATCCTCGATTCATGTGTAGGAAGGATTGTTGAAAGTCACCGTGTTAGGAGATTTTTTCTAATTCAACCTTAGACTATGTGAATTCGGCCCCCTTGATTACGTGGTAAAGCGTAAACCTTGTATGTTCACGACCCTACTTGCATTATGCATATCATATTCATACATTTCTTCAAAAGTGTTTTCAAAAGTTGTTTTCAAAGTTCGCATCAAAATCATCTTTCAAAACTCGCATTCAAGATCTTGTTTTCAAAATCATGCTCCTAGAACGATTTTAGCCAATCCATGGTTAGGGTTGCTTTAAGAAAGTGTTATATTCATTGTGACCATCAAGATCTATATTTTTGGTGTAAACCCTAACTTGTTTTTCATTAAGATCACAATCTTAAGATGATTCTAGCCATTCCATGGTTAGGGTTGTTTTAGGAAAGTGTGATATTCATTGTGATCATATTGGTCTATATTTCAAATCCATGTTGTTTTCAAAACCACCAACTTAGAATCATTCTAATCTTTTCATGGTTAGAATCATTTTAGGAAAGTGAGATATTCAAAAGTCTATGTTCAAACTCCATTCAAAATTGTTTTTCAAACTTCTCCTTTCCAAAAGCTCTCTTCAAAAATCTACTTTCTAGAAACTCTCTTCAAGTTTCCTTCCTAGAAACTCTCTCCAAAAGGTCTACTTTTCAAAAAAAATTTTTCTTGCAGTCCAAGTCAAGCCTTAGATCCCATGGTTAGGAAATCCTAATTTTCTTTCCTAAAAACATGACTTTCTCTTTTGCTTCAAATCATAGGTTTTCAAAATCTCCTTTCCTACACCAAAATCATAATTTTCTTAATCCTAGACTTTCAAAATTCAATCTTTCCAATTCCATGTCAAATTCAATCCTTCAAATTAGGAAACTAGATCAAATCTCCCAAATTAGGAAACGAGATCAAATCTTCCAATTTTAGGAACTATATCAAATTACCCATTTTTGGAAATAAAATCAAATCCTCTGTTTTGGGAAATGAAATCTAATCTGCTATTTTAGGAAATAAGAATAAAATCTTTCTTAGTTCAAAACTTTCCTAAGTTCACACCTTTCTAAATTCAAAACTTTCTTAAAATGAAACTTTCTTAAAATGAAACTTTCCTAATTTGGCCTTTCCTAAAATGGAACTTTCTTATTTTGAAACTTTCCTAAATTCAAATATTTCTGAAATCTAGTCTTTCCTAAACCTAACTTTTTAAATTCATTCAAATCAAGTGATTAAGTCAAGTCTTTTTAAATTATGTCAAATCTTTTTTCAAATCTTCCTTAAATCCAACTTTTCTAATTTGAACCTTTCCTAAATCTAACTTTTTAAAATCAATCTTTTTAAATCTAAATCAAACCTTCTTAATTCAATTATATGTTCCAATCTTAGGTTACTTTAACCCTAGGATACCTAAACCTTAGTTCAACCCTAATCCCAAGTAAGCAAGCTTCAACTCCTTTCTAAAATTCCTTTCTAAACCAAGATGGTTTTTAACTCCAATCTAAGTCAGAGATGTTTTCAACTCTTAATCTTTCCAAATCAAGTCCAAATTTTCTTTCAAGTTTCAACCCTTTTTCAAGTTCAATTCTAAGTCTAGGTTTAATTTCAAATCAAATTTCAAATTCAAATCTTCCATTCCAAGTTCAAATCAAACTCCTTCATCAAATCAAATTCTTTCATAATCAAATCTTTTCAAGTTAAACTTTTCAAAAACCTCAAAGTGTCTATTTTCAATCAGACTCTTGTCTGAACTACGACTGACCTAATTTCCAAACATGGATACGTAGGCAACCCTCATGGGTGCTATCACAACCTTTTTTAAGTTTCCAATTCCATAATATATTTCAAGTTTCTAATTCTAAAATCTATTTTCAAATCTCCAATTCCAATTTCTAAAACCCTCTTTCAAAAATCAACTTTATCTTTGCAAATGTATTTTCAAAATCAAATCAAGTCTTTTCAAATATACTTTCAAACTCAAATCAAATTCTTGCACTTGCATATCATGCATCATGTTAAGCTTCTCTTTAAAAGTTTTTTTCTAAAGTGGATAGTTTTGGACATTTATTAATCAAAGATTCTGAATGAGTGAACCTAGGATAAATAGACATGTAGGTACCAAAAGGCCAGAGTAGGGTGATGGCTTAATGTATCTTCTCTACACGTAACCAACCTCCGAACCTATAATCACTGTTTTCAAAGACCAAAAATAGAGTTATTTTCAAAAAGGGTTTAAAACTTTTCAAAGGTTGTCAAATAACTTATTTTCTTAAAAACCCTCTCTTAAGAAAGTTTTTCAAACCTTTGTCAAAAAATCATAAGTGTAATCTTCGGATTATACTTAGTTTTAGATGACCTAAGTCACCTTAATCAACTTAGGTGACGACTCCAAACCTTTTATTAAAAGCCCTTATTCAAAATGAATTTTCAATTCAAACCTAGTTGCACTTGTCATTCTAGGAGGATGGGTTCTAATAAAAGAGCACTTGTCTGTCTAGTCTTATTTGTTTTTCTCGAGTGTGGAAAATCGGGGTGCGACACCAGTCAACAGGGACTTATCGTTCTGAGGAGTTTTCTTAGTAAACATGCCGAACTAAATGGATTTACTGTCTGAGGGATCAACTTTTTCAAAAAACGTGCCAGATTGAGTTTAACTGGTCTGGACTAGAATTGAAACTAGAATTGAGGTTGAAATACGAACTTATCATCTTTAAGATGACGTGCCAACTAGAATTGGGTCGAGCAATGCCCGAAGGGCATTTTGGTCATTTGCCTCTATTAGGCCTGGCAAGTTCGCGAAGCGATTGATTAACTGAATTGAATTTGAAAAGCCAACTTAGACTTCAATGTGTTTGTGTTGGTTTTAATGTGAGTCTGGTCGGGCCAAAGATTGCTGAATGGGCAAAAAATGAGGTGCTTACAACTACCCATATTTTTCTATCTTTACTTATCAAAGGCAAAAAATAATAAAGTAAGGGTCCCATATTGACCGTGAGGCAATCAGAAGGATTAGAAATGGAACGTTTTTGAAGACTAAAGTAGTTGGAATTTAAAATTTTGAGTCTAAAAACTGAATTGTCTTGATTTTTGAAATCTGAAATTTTAAAAATTTGATTTTAAAATTAATCTGAACTGCCGTTCCACTTAATGGAATGACACTCCTTTGGGGAGATTGATATTTTGAAATTGAAGATGATTGTTGAAATTGAAGTTAATTGTTTGAAATGATTTTAAAATTGAAGTTGATTGTTTGAAATGATTTTAAAATCGTTTTCTGAAATGGATTGATTTAGATTTAAATTAGAATGGTTTTGGAAAATCTTTGAAACTTGGAACAAAACTTTTGAGGAAAAAGTTTGAAAATTTAGTATTTTGAAAATAAGCTTTTTGAGATAAACGCTTGAAAACTCAAAAAATTTGAAAACAGAGCTTTTGACAGAAAAAGCTCAAGAAGTCTATGAATGTATTTGAGAATGAAACTTTTTAATGAAGAAAGTTGGAAAACCTTTGGAACATTTTTGAGGATGGAGCTTTTGAAGGATAAAGCTTGAGAAATCCAAAAAATGCTTTTAAGATTAATCTTTTTGAAGGAAAAATTTTAGGAAAACAGGGGAAATGATTTTGAAATAAAACTTTTTTGAAGGAGGATGTTAGAAAACCTAGAAATGTACTTTTGAAATCAAACTTTTTGAAGAAAAATGTTATGAAAACCTAGATGGTATTTTTTAAAATCAATTTTTTTGAAGGAAAAAGTTAGGAAACCTAGAAAGGAGGGAACCATTTGAAAGGGCTTCATTTGAACTCGAAACTTGGAACCCCCCCCCCCCCTCCCCCCCGCTTTTTTTTTTTTTTTTAAAAGATGAGGGGTAGAAAACTTATTTTGACTGAAAACTTGAGAACTCTTGAAGATAAAATGTTTAGAAAATTCATTTTGACTTGAAATTGTTGGATTTTTAGAAGCAAAACGTTTTAGAAAATTTTTTTTGACTTGAAACTTAAAACTTTTTAACGAAAAATTTTAGAAAAACTTATTTAACTTTTGAAAATTGATTTTGAATTTTAAAGAAAGCAAGGTTTTTGATCTTTTGAATTTGAAAGTTGAAACTTTTTGAAATTTTGAGAAATGATTTTTAAAATTGACACAAAGTTAGAGCTTTCAACTTTGAAATCAATTTTAAAATTGAACTTGGACCTGAAATTTTTTGTAGAGAATATATGGAAACGTTTGGACTTGAAAATGCTTTTGAATTTGAAAGAAAGCCAAAGCCTCCATTTTGAAATGGATTTCAAATTTAGAATGGAAACTTATGATAGATAAAAGTTTTTGAAAGCTTTTTTTTTTTTGAAATTTTAAAATTTGAAAGAAAGCAAGAGCTTTCGCTTTTGAAAGATTTTGATTTGATTTGATTTGGTAAGAATCATACCTTTGTCTTATTAGGACACTTTGGAGATGATTTGAGACTGGGAAATCATGAGAGGTTTCTTCATGCTTGTTGGAGGAGGAAACTTTTGTGGCCTCTTGGAGTAAGATATCTAGAGACTAGAATGCTTGGTGTTTGGTTGTTGAGTTCCACTTGCGCTCGACATGACAGGATTCTTGTTAACTTGTCTATTGAAGGGGGTTGTGCTTCTCAGAAGTTAAGTGTCTTGAACTGGTTTTCGAAGGGGGTGAGGTCTCTTTTGGAAAGTGTGAGGTATCTGGAAGGTCGAACATTTTTGATCAATTCTTCTTAAAATGATTGAATGGTTTGAATTGAATGAGAGGTGTGGAATGGGTCATTTACCGTAGTTTCCATGGTTTGGAAAAGTTGTTCAAAGTTGATTGGGGAGGTTGAGGGTGGGTCGTTGCCCAATTCTCTATATCTTATCGGCTATGGAGGGCAGGATCATGTCTCAGGATGCTAAGGTTGGCTCCATTGGCTAAGGGGAGCAGTTTAGGGGCAACATAGATAGTTTAATCTCTTGTCCAATAGGGCTGTAGATAGTTTAGGCTCTTATCTAGGAGCTATGCTGACTTACTAGCTAAGTTGAAATCAATTGCCTTAGGTTGATTTGCAAAAGATCTGGTAGTGTGTTTGAGATCGAAAGACTAAGACGTTAGGATCACTGAGCTGTGTAGTGCATGGGGACATGCTTTATGAAGTCAGAGAATTGCTTTGATGATGACTAATTGATGTGGTTTGCTGAAATGGACTTCTTGTGAGTTAGGCTGTGTTAAAGGTTTTTGGGCTCTTGATCTACCCCAGTTGGGTTGTATTCTAGATGACTGGATGTTCTGGATTGCTAAATGGTTTTGAATAGTTGGATGCTTTGGGTAGTTGAATACTCGGGATGGTTGGGTATTGAACTTTGTCAGGTTGCAACATTAGGATGTTTGAGCTTGAAGACACCTCGGGACCTGAGAAAGCTTAGGGAAATACCCATTGAACTTGTACCTATCTCAATATTTTGTTAGTAATATCAAGATGTAATAGATTAATATTTAACAAATGAATTAAGATATTCATGGCTATTACTTTGCCATGCTGTGTTAGAAATTTTTTACCAATATAGGTTTTCCATAGGTTAGCATCTCTTGACCTATTGTTAAGGAGTGAGATTTTACTGCTCTACTGAGGCCATTTTGTTGGTGCTACTTAGACTACTGATCAAGAGAATTGGCTCTTTTCTTTTTTTTTTTTCTTTTTCCTTTTTCTCTTATTTAAACCATTTCTGCCATTTATGCCTTTATAGGTTTTCACGAATGCCAATTATACCATTTTTGCACATCAGTGCCGTTTTTGAGCTTTCACTGCGTCAGTAGTTTTGTATCTTACCATGACCCTACTCTTTTACACATAGCACCCGAAGGGTTTTCATTATGTTCTCAGGTCATGCTTGTTCTTTTGATTTCTCTCGTTGATGCTGATGAAGACAAGTCCTTGCTCAATGAGAATAGAAATATTAAGTGCTTTGATTTGGAAGAACGATTGATGATGAAATCTATTATTGACTAAAGTCACTACTTTGGTTGAAGACTGTTGATGTTACTTTTGATATTGAGCATAGAACAAAGTTGGAATTTCTGCTAGATAGAGAATCTTTTAATGTAATCATCTTCCTTTGAAGAGAAATAATAGCAATGAGTGATCTAAAAGGTATTTATTTTGGACTGTAATGTGGACTTGGTTATGGGGTATTCAAGTCTAGTTGACTTGAATTGGAGTTTGAAAACCATCTTAGTTTAGAGAAAAGTTGAGGCCTCCTAATTTTAGGGTTAGGGTTGAACTAAGGTTTAGACATCTTAGGACTTAGGTAACCTAGGGTTGAAGCATGCAATTAAAATAGAAAGGTATGATTTTAGAAAGTTGAATTTTAGGAAAGCTCCAAATTAGAAAAGTTTTGAATTAGGAAAGTTTCGATTTAGAAAAGTTTCGAAAAAAAAATTTGATTTGATTTAGAAGTATTTGACTTGGAAAGGTTGGAAAAGATTTGGTTTAATTTAGAAATATTTGATTTGAAAGGATTATAAAAGATTTGACTTGAATACTTTATTTGAAAGAATTTAGAAAGTTAAAGTTTGAAAAGATTAGACTTTGAAAAGTTTTGAATTTGGAAAGATTTAGAAGTTTGAAATTTAGAAAGTTAAAATTTGGAAAGGTTTGAAAGTTAGGAAAGATTTGATTTCTATTTCTTAAAGCAAAATATGGAATTTTATTTTCAAAAATAGAGTATTTTATTTTGTTTCCTATTTGGAAAATATTTGATTTGGCATAGAATTTGAAAAGTTTGAGTTTTGAAAATTTATCATTTTATGTGACTTTTGAATTGGCAAATCTATGATTTCATATAGAAAATTATTTTGGAAACCTATGATTTTATGTGAATAGAAAGCCATTATTTTAAGAAAGGAATTAGGGTTTCCTAACAATGGATTCTAGGGCTTGACTTGGATTTCAAGACAGAGAGTTTTTAGAAAGTAGATCTTTGAAAAGACCTTTTAGGAAGTAGATTTCCAAAACAATTACTTTAGAAAAAGATTTGAATATCGAATTTTGCAAGTCTCTTGAATATCGCACTTTCCTAAAATAATTTTAACCATGAAAAGATTAGAACCATTATAGGGTTGTGATTTTGACAACAACTAGGGTTTGAAAACAAGATTTGGACCTTGAGGATCCCATTGAATGTAACACTTTTCTAAAGTAACCCTAACCTTGGAATGGCTAGAATCATCTTAGAATTGTGATTTCGATAAAAACAATTTTGGGCTTGAACCTCAAGAATTGAACCTTGATGGTCATATTAAATATAATACTTTTCTCAAACAACACTAACCATGGAATGGTTAGAATCATACTAAGATTGTGATTTTGAAAGCAAGTTTGAAAGATAGAGGTTTTGAATGTAAGTTTCAAAAATGAACTTTGATGTGAGTTTGTAAACAACTTTAAATACAATTTTGAATACAATGCATGAACATGATAACCACAATGCAATAGAGACATGTACATACAAGGTTTGGCTTCACCACATAATTAAGGAGGCCGAACCAACACCATCATAAGTTGAACTTGAAGAAAGCCCCTAACACAATGATCTTCAACAAGTCTTCCTAAGCATGAACCGAGAAGTGCCTTGTTTCAAACATGCAAGAAGAGGAGATAGAAGATGAGGATTAAAATAGGAGAGAACTCAAGTGAGTTAGGAGAGAGAAGAGAGAGGGGGGATTTGCATAAACTAAATTGAAAACCTACCTTGTCTCTTTATTTTTCTTTGATTGCTTTGCTTGGTTTGTTTTATTTGCTTTATTTGAACCTTGAGAGCTTTGAAGATGCAGCACTTGATCTTCAATGGATGTTTAGAGGCTTGTATTTGAGGATATAGAACGTATGGAAACTAAGGTTTATGTGTATGGAGGTTAAGGCTTGAGGGGGCTTGAGAGGATTAGGGTTTTGAGGGAATTCAAGCTTTGTTTTTAGAGAGGCAACATTTTTGGACTAAGTTTGCGGACCCTTATTACACAAGAAGAGGTTTGTGTTTATAGGCAATTGAAACAGGAACTGACTCTTGTTATTGTGGCGCTAGTACTTTTTTAAGCTGGGCGCCACTAGTAGTGGTGCCCGGTCATTTATTAGTAATGGCACCAAACACTTAGGCAAGTTTTAAGGCAGCAAAAAACGTATCTTTTGACCCTTGGGACATAAGGCAAAAGATTTGGGCGCCTGTCCTAGTGATTATCATGCAATTTTTTACTTGGCTTTACTACAAGTGACTCGAGAAAGTTTGAGAATGATTCGAAAGATTCTGAATAACTAGACTTGGCCAAGAATGGATAGGAACCCTTGAGAGAGTATCCTGATGGTAACTAGTTTGAGAAACAATGCCGAAATAGTTAAAAAAGTTAATCGGCCTACTAAGGGCAAAATAGTCAATTGGACCAGAGAAACACTAGAATGGACCCGGAGTGACCCGTGAGAAGCCTTGAAGCTTGGAAACACTATTGAGAGTATTCTAAGGGGTAGCCGGTTTAATACCCAGAACTAGTATAGTTGGAAAAGGCGACTGGCCCACTAAGGGCAAAATAGTCATTTTGCATCGGGCTTACCGGAATAGACTCGAAATGGTTCGAAAAGGCACCGGAAGGTCGAGAACATTATTAGAAGCATCCTCGAAAGGTCATTGGTTTCATACCCAGAGCCAGTGTGGTTCCCAGAAGCGATCTGATGCGTAGGGGCAAAATGGTGATTTTGACCGAATGCTCTCAAAATCGGTCCGAAAGCGACTGGAAGGCACTGGAACGTGCTAGATTATCTTTGAGAGAATCTTAGAAAGGTGGACTTACAGCTCTCAAGACTTAGGTACTTTCTCGAGAAGCATGCCGGAAGGGCCCAAGGGGTAGTTTGGGCTAAAGATTGTTGAGCAGGCAAAAGTAGGGTGCTTACAGTCATTGCCGGGGATTGGAGGCAAAGGCAAGCTTGGATGGACTTAAGTTAGTTGTGGCAAATGGAGTGTTTCTCCTTCATTTATAGTGCAGCGATATCTTCGTCTAAGGCCTTGGGTAATGACATTCCATCTTTTGTACTTGTAGTAGATTTAGGACTCTTTCTTTATTTTTGTCTTTTTAGTATAGTTTTGCATTTTAGTTTGGAGGTGGATTGCTAAAGGAGACTAGGGCTTTGTGTGCTTATTTGCTTACGGTGGTCTTGCTCTAAGTCACACAATTTGCCTAGGGTGGGGTCTGAATTGCGGACTAGCTCACGAACTGGCAGATTATGAGCAAAGTCGCGTCCAATCTGCGAACTCAACATTCTCAAGTCACGAACTTATTTAAGCAATTCGTGGATTGTCAAATAGCCAATAATAGCATGGCACGTGGCATTTTTTTACTATACACCTGCATGCACCAAGAAGAATCTATCAATCTTTGAAGTCTAGAATGCATCAAAGGATGCGTGAGAGCAGCTAACAAGTCTTGAACTTGCAACCTTTTATGGAGAGAGTGTGGCAATAAACCACTGCGCTACATTATCTAATGGCTTATCTTCAATTGCTTTTATTTTTTTAAAGGAGTTGAATTTCTACATAAATAGTAACTTTCTACCAACTTAAAAAATACACAAGTTATTATAATTTATATTAAAATTAAAATATTTATAATATAATAATGACACTTTGAAGGCGCTTTCACTACTACATATTTTTAAAATTGAAGCTCTTGTGCACCCACTCGCGCTCCCGCACCCGCTCATGCTTAGCAAACTTATGTCTTAGGTCTTGTCTTGCATAAGGAGATTGGAGGTTTGGTTGCTGTGGAATTGAATTTTGAATTGGTGGAACTTTCATATGTGTCGCGCCTCGATTTTTCCACACTCGAGAATAGTGGAAAAAATGCATGGTACTCTCTTGTTAGAGCTCACAATCCTAGAAGGATGAGTGCAACTAGGTTTGAGTTGGAAATTGATTTGAATGAGGGCTTTTGGAAAAAAAGGTTTGGCGTTGCCACCTAACTTTGTTAAGGTGAGTTAGGCCACCCAAAACTAACTACAATCCAAAAATTAAACTTAACGCTTTTGAAAAGGTTTTGAAAAACTTCCTTAACAAAGAGTTTTTGGAGAAAACAGGTTATTTGGCAACCTTTAGAAAGATTTAAGCCCTTTCTAAAAAATGACTCCAGTTTTGGTCTCTCGAAAATAGTAATCTATGGTCCGAGGGTTGGTTACGTATAGGGAAGATGTACTGGGCTATCACCCTATCCCGCCCTCGCGGTAGCTACATGTCTTTCACACTAGGTTCACTCAATTAGAATATTTGATTATCCAATGTTCAATACTATTTACTTCAAAAATAATTATATGATGTACGATATGTAAGTGTAAGAAAAAGATTTGATTTAAAAAATAGATTGGAAGAAATGATTTGAACTTTGAAAGAGGTTGTGGGAATTGAAAACTTGAAAAGGTTATAACCGCACACATCAGGGTTGCCTACATATCCCTTTATTTCGAATTAGGTTAGTCGTAGTTCAGACTCGAGGTCTGATTAAAAATAGACACTTTGAAGTCTTGTTTGACTTGCAAGACACTTTGGAGTCTTTGAAAAGTTTGATTTGAAAAGAGTTTAGTTTGAACTTTGATTAGGAGATTAAAATTAAACTTTGATTTGAAATTGACTATGATTTGAAATCGAACTTTATGATTTAAAATTGAACTTGATGATTTGAAATTGAACTTAGACTTGATTGGGAAAGATTGAGTTGAACTTTGAAATCATCTTGACTTGAATTGGAGTTTGAAAACCATATTGGTTTAGAAAATAGTTAAAGTTTCCTAACTTAGGGTTAGGGTTAAACTAGGGTGTAGGCATCCTGGGGTTTATGTAACCTAAGATTGAAACATGTACTTGAAATAGAAAATTTTGATTTTAGAAAGTTGAATTTAAGGAAAGTTTTGAATTAGGAAAGTTCCAAATTAGAAACATTTTGAATTAGAAAAATTTCAAATAAAGAAAGTTTCAAATTAGAAAATTTTTATTTTAGAAATATTTCCTTTTTAAGAAAGAGTTGATTTTGGAAAGATTTGGAAGTTTGAAATTTAGAAAGTTAGAAGTTGGAAATGTTTAAATTAGGAAAGATTTGAAAGTTTGAAATTTAGAAAGTCAGAATTTGAAAATGTTTGAAATTATGAAAGATTTAATTTCTATTTCCTAAAGTTGAATATTAGATTTTATTTCCAAAAATAGATGATTTGATTTGGTTTTCTATTTGAAAAAGATTTGATTAGACTTGAAATTGGAAAGCTTTAGCTCTAAAAATCTATCATTTTATGTGACTTTTGAATTAGGAAATCTATGGTTTTGTGTACAAAGTGGTTTTGGAAACCTATGATTTGAGGCAAATAGAAAGTCATGATTTTAAGAAAAGGAATTAGGGTTTCCTAATCATGGATTATGGGACTTTGACTTGAACTCTCAAGGTAAGGAGTTTTTAGAAAGTAGATCTCTGAAAAGAGTTTTTAGGAAGTAAATTTAAGAAAACTATCCTAAAAAGGTTTGAATATAGACTTTTGCAAGTCTCTTGAATATCTCACTTTCTTAAAACAATTTTAACCATGAAAAGATTAGAACCATTCTAGGGTTATGATTTTGATAATAACTAGAGTTTGAAACCTTAATATAGACTTTGATGGTCTTTTTGAATTTAACACTTTCCTAAAACAACTCTAACCATGGAATGGCTAGGATCATTTTAGGATTATGATTTTGAAAACAATTAGGGTTTGAAACCTTAATGTGGACATTGATGGTCACATTGAATATAACACTTTCCTAAAACAACTCTAATCATAGAATGGTTAGAATCATCCTAGGATTGTGGTTTTGAAAACAAATTTTAAAGAAGGAGGTTTTGAATGCAAGTTTTGGAAGAGAACTTTGATACAAGTTTGAAAACAATTTTGAATGCAATATTGAGTGCAATGGAAGAACATGACAACCATAATGCAATATAGTCATGAACATACAAGGTTTGGTTTCACCACACAATCAAAGGGGCCAGACCCACACTGTCTTAAGGGGAACTTAAAGAAAATCCACGACACAGTGATTCTCTCTAAGACCTTCTTAGGCATGAACCAGGAGATCCCTTATTTCAAGCATGCAAGAGGAGGAGGTAGAAGATGAGAATTAAAATAGAAGTGAACCTAAGTGGGTTAGGAAAGAGACGAGAGAGAGGGGGATTACATAACTTAACTAGAAACCCTACCTTGTCTTTTTTTTGCTTTAATTGCTTTGCTTTACGTAAACCTTGAGAGCTTTGAATATGTAGCCGCTTGATCTCCAATGGATGCTTATATTTGAGTGTATAGAGTGTATAGTGGCTAGGGTTTTGTGTATGGAGTGTAGGGAGGCTAGGGCTTGAAGGAGACTTGAGAAAACTAGGGTTTCGAGGCCTATTTTTAGTGAGACAACATTTTAGAATGAGTTTGTGGATCCTTTTTACGCAGGGGGTGGTTTGTATTTATAGGCAATTGGAACATGAACTCGCGCCTATTGTAGTGGCGCCAATTGGTTTTTAAGCTTAACGCCAGGCCATTTTTTGGCTTGGCTCCACTACTGGTGCCACCAGTCCCTTTGGGAAACTCTTGAGACAGCAAGAAATAGATCTTTTGACCCTTGAGACGCAAGGCAGATGATTTGGGCACCTGTCCTAGTGACTACCATGCAATTTTTAGCCTAGCTCTACTAAAAGTGACTTTGAAAAATCTAGAAATGATCTGAAAGGTCAGAGATGGACAAGAATCCCTAAAAGAGTTTCCTGAAGATAACCAATTTGATAACCAAAGCCGGTGTGGTTCAAAAGGGTGATTGGCCCGCCAAGGACAAAATGGTCATTTGAACAGTGAAACAACAAAATCAGTTTGGAATCAACTAGGATAGGATTTGAAGGTTAAAAATACTATTAAGAGTGTTCCAAAAGATTTTCGGTTTGATATCCAAAGCCAATATGCTTGGAAGATGCGATCTACCCACTAGGGGCAAAATGGTCATTTCATATAAGGTTTACCGGAATGGACCAAGAGTGGTCCATAAAGGTACTAGAAGGTTATGAATACCATTAGAAGCATCCCTACAGGGTAACCAGTTTGATACCCAGAGCCGTTGTGATTTTCAAAGGCAATCGGATGCTTATGGGCAAAATGGTCATTTGGCTTCAAGTGGGCCGGACGGGCCCAAAAAGCAAATGGTGGACTGAATTGGAGTTTGGAGGGTAGGTTAGAGTTTGAATGTGCATGTGATGTTTGAAAGTGAGCTCGGTAGAGCTGGAGATCGCCGAGCGGGTAAAAATAGGGTACTTACAGTTGCCTCTCTTTTTTTGTCTTTGCTTATCGAAAACAGAAAACGATAAAGTAAGGGTCCCACGTTGGCCAAGAGATGATCAGAGAGATTAAAAGCATTGGAATCTAGAGCATAATTACCTCTAACAGATATTCCGTTTGGCAAAATGTTACTCATCCAGGGAGGTCCACGGTCGACATCTGAAAACGGATACTTCTTGAATCAACACTTCGACTGACGGAATGATACACCTCTAGGAAAATTGATTCTTCTTGAACTGGCATTCTATCTGGCGAAATAATACTCCAAATTGATTCTTCTTGGACTGGCACTCCGTTTGGCGGAATAATACTCCTCTAGGAAACTCCAATGTTGATGTCTTGATACTTCTTGAACCGACACTCTGTTTGGCAGAACGATACTCTTCTGTGGAAGTCTAAGGTTGATCTCTTGAAACTGCTAATTCTTGAACCAACACTCCGTCTGACGGAATGATACTCCTCTAGGGAAGTCCAAGGTTGATGTTTGGAAACTGATACTTCTTGAACCGACAATCTGTCTAGTGAAACAATACTCCTCTAGGGAAGTCCAAGGTTAATGTTTTGATACTTCTTGAATTAATGCTCGGTCTGGCGGAACGATACTCCTCTAGGGAAGTTCAAGGTTGATTGGGGAGGTTAAAGGTAGGCTATTACCCCATTCTCTATTTCTTATCGGCTATGGAAGTATGAGCTTTCTGAGATGTGTGCCGGTGCTAGAGATGCCTGAGGTTACTTCATCGTGGGGTGGCTTTAGCTCATTTTTGTGCTTTGCCCATTCCTTGTTTCTTATTTATGAGAGAGAGAGAGTGAGAGAGAGAGAGAGAGAGAGAGAGAGAGAGAGAGAGAGTAAGTTTTTATGCGAAACAGTTTATTTATGCTAATTCTAAAAAATGCAGAGGTAATGGAATTGAATGCATGTCACATTTTTTGATGAATGAAATTAGATGTATGTCATACTTTTTGATGAATGCACACATTTTACATACAGATGGGAATGAATGCATGCCCCCTTAGGTTTGCTCCATGGTTCATGTTTAGTTATGAGTGTTGTATCCTAGAATTAGAAAGTCTTTTGAACTTTTGTTTCTCTTTTGGGAATCCCCTTTCTAATTTTGTCCTTTTCGTGTCAGGATTTAATAGTACTTGCACCACTATTTGAGATTCAATCCATTGATTCATTTCTCCCCTCTCTTGTTGAAAGGGAAAACTCTATTTAGTGGACCTCTCAGTTTCTTCTAGGACTCTTCTTTGGATCGGTGGGCTCTCTTAAATGACAGCCGACATCGCCTTTTGGCAAAACAGCAGATAGCCTCATTCCTCAATTCAAGAAGACTTTGAAAGTTATTAAAAAGTGTAGGCAAGCCCAGTTTTTGGTAGAACCGTTGAAGTTTTCAAATTATAAGGGCCCTATAAAGAGATGATCAATCAATGAAAGGCAAATATAGATTTATGAATATCAATATGCGACTTAGTTCAAAAAGATCAACATCAAACATGCATAAAACTACACAAAAATGAGCACAGTTGGTCATGAGATGATCAAGACCATATTGGTGACAATGTAGAGCTGTAAGCATGAACTTCACTGAGACTAAGAAGAATATAGACCCTAAGCGTGATATAGGATGGCATACCATATTTAATAGTGGATGGATTAACACACTTAGAAGTCAAACCTGTTTCATCCCATGCTCTTTCTTTCTTTATTCTTTTTTTTTTTTGTGAAAATTCAACCCTCTCTCTCCAATAATGAAAATACTGAAATGTAAAAAATATGGCCGCTTTCACACATATGAGTAGATAGTCTTCTCCTCTTGTCACATAACAATGGTAGCTGCTCTCAGACTCACTAGTAGCCCTTTCCGTAAGTGATGAGAGAGAAAATCGACAAAAGGTCAATCTAGGTATGAGACAATCTGTAAATATTTAACAATGATGGAACCATTTAAAATAGATCATAAAGACGGATTTCATATTCTAAGAAGTCTTAAGAAATGTGCATTAAAATAAACATGAAACACCAATATGGTAAAGATAATCAAAACCGTTGACTCATATTTATGCAAATGATCATGCATACAAGATTCAATCTCAAACAAGCATGCACATCAATCTGTTCATAATTGAATATTTGCCCCAGTGATTGTGCACGTGTAGAATAAAAACTATCAAAAATGTTTTTGATTTTTCTGATTTTTTTTCAAAGATTTAATCATCCCAAGCTTGTCAATGTGCGCTAATCATCCTTTTGAGGGTGTAGCTACTTGCTGCTTTGCCAGGACATCCTTCGGAAGTCACTATTTGGACTTCAATGAGTTTATGTGATTGATCCTTATCTCTCACCCTTTTGTATTTCCCTTCTCTCTATACTTTCTATTTCTTTCTCACATCTTTTTTAAGTCAGAGATTGTTTCTGTCGAAGGTGATGCTTACGCTATCTCATCCTCTACGTCGGGGTTTCAGAAAGAAATTCCTAAAGGAAAACATCATTCGTGGAAAACCCTGAGACAAATGATATGAACATGAGAACTTTCAATCTTTTTCATTTAGATGTTATTATTTTCGTGCTCAAATTTGAATTAAAAGCTAAAAGATATGTTCAAAATGAATCCCCCTTTTTTAAACAAGCTTCTCAAATAGGTTCGTGAATCACGCCATTTGCTATATGCCTCATATGATTGCGCAAGGATTGCTTCAAGAGCTTAAGGATAGGGTGGAATGGCAACATGTTATCGAGGCCTTGGCTAAGATATGAAATTTTGTGGCCGGATGGTCCATCTCTTCTTGTGGATCACGTCTCCTAATTTGGCTCATCCTTGCATGAGTTTTGTAGGGGGTGGGATCTAGGAGGGTCTTATAGGTTTGCTTATGCTCTTAGGCCTGGAAAAAAGGAAAAGAAAAACAAAATGCAGTCAGCATGTGGAGTTAGAGGTTTTGTGCGATACATGTCCTATGGAGGTCCCTTCTTTGAGGGAGTCTAAGCATGATGCTGAGTCCATCTTGGAGGTGGAGTTTTGCCCATTATGCAATATAATACCTTTTTGGCATGGTCCGGTTGATGTTTCTTTGTTTGGACAATCCCGTCTCTATAGATGGAGAGAGATTTGGGCCTCTCTTGAGATATGGTTCTATACATGCCATGAATTCTTAGGGTTGAGGAACCCTTAGGAGTTATGGTAAGTTCGATTAACATGAGATTGGGTTGCTCCTTTCTCTTTAAAGTTGATTAAATGCATGAGAATGCATTGACTTGAGTTTTTTAGAACTCTTGTCCCGAAATAAATATAGAAGCATGAGCATAATAGAAGTGAACACGTGAGTAATATGATAATAGTAAATGAATGGTTTAGAAGACCCCCTTCTTGTCTTGCTTCTGCCTTCGATTTTCTTGGTACTTGGAGATGAGGGGGAGGATAGAAGACAAGAAATAAAAGATAAGTTCGTGTCTTGATTTAGAAGTTTTTATGCAATGTATATTCTAGGGGTGCCCCTACTCTTTGAGTGAGCGACTAAACATGATGCCTTTGGCTCATTTTTCAGAGATAGGGGATTTACCCCTTTGTGTAGATACTTTACCATTGATTGGGAACATTCATTCACATATTCATTCACATAAAGTAAAAGGGTACACTAAGCTATTGAGTTTAAATACAATAAAATTGAAATACATTTTAATAGCGAAAAGGGGAATAGTTTCCTTAGGACTTCTGCCTATCTACTTTTGCAATTGAAATCCTTAACTACTCTTGAGTTTTTGGATTCGCCTTCTTTGAGTTTGATGTTAAGAAGGTCATTGAGAGACCTTGCTTCTTGATTGCTAACTCGCACCAAACGTGTGCTTGAGATGATCCAAAGTGTAGGATGGCGAAGTAGTATAAACTTAGAGTACGAGATCGTTCCCACAATGAGCTATATGCACAGGATAGAAAGAACTAAAACAGCCTTCTCAATCGCTTATAAAAATCCAAAAAAATGCTTCTAAGAAGAAAATAAAATCATGATTGTTTTGGAAATGGGTTGATTATCTTAACTAACTAACATGCAAATGATAAATAACTTGAACAATGTTTGATTTTAAAGTAATGAGAACAAGTCTCGAGATTGATTGATCCAACCAATTGCATTTCTTAGAATTCTAAATGACGTATTTTATAACCCAAATCCTTCGACAATGCCGTGAGTCTCGGATTCGGAAGTTTTAGCAATAAAAACAAAGTGTGTAAGCACCTCATTTTTGCCCGTTCGGCAATCTCCAGTCCGTCCAGACTTATATTCAAGTCGATATGGACATATTCCAATCTAAATCAATTTTCTAAGTCTAAATCCCGTCAATCAATTGCTTCACATGCCCTTAGGGCCCAAATAGAGGCAAAATGACCAAAATGCCCTTGAGGGCATTATTCGGTCTAATTCCAATGGGCACGTCTTCTCGAAGACGGTAAGTCTCTTTTTTAAATCCAATTCCAATTTAACTTCGAGTCCAATTCCAATTCCAATCCGTCGCTCGAGAAAGTTGATTCCTCGAGGCGGTAAGTCCATTTTGTCCGGCATGTTTTTCGAAAAAAGTTCAAACAGTAAGTCCCTTCAAACCCGTCGACCGAGACGAGACCCCAAGTCCCCGAGATGGTAGAACAGTCCACATTTGGCGCCTGCTATCCTGCCAATGCAGAAATGTCCATTTCGACACGCCTTTTGAGAAAGTTGATTCCTCAGGAGCTAAGTCCATCTAGTAGCTTCCCGAGATCAAGCAATCTTAGGAATGGTCGCGAACCATCAGAGTAGCGGAAGTACTCGTAAACATCGCAACCGTCAGAGTGGTGGAAACACTCATAAACAGGTTGATATAGGGAATTGCTAACAAACCCCTGTATCACAAGACCATCGTCAAAGTAGCATAAACACTCAAAACCCAGGTCAACACTAATGCCTGCTAGCCTTGAAAAATGACCAAACTGCCCTTAGGGCCATTTCCGGCATGTTTCTCAAGAAAATACCTAAGTCCTCAGAACGGTAAGTCCACCCTTCCAAGATTGTCTTAAAGACAATTCGGCATGATTAGGTGCCTTCTAGTCAGTTTTGGGCCAATTCCGAGACATTCCAGTCAAGATGACTATTTTGCCCCTAGGCATCCGAATGCCCTGGGAACCACACCAGCTCTGGCTATCAAATTGATAACCTCCCGAGAATGCTTCTTATAGTATTCCTGACCTTTCAATTACCTTTTCGAGTCATTCCGAGTTAGTTTCGGCAAACCTGGTGCAAAATGACCATTTTGCGCCTGGTAGGCCGGTTGCCTCCTCTAACCACACCGGCTCCGGGTAACAAAATGGTAATCTCCTGGGACATTCTAAGTAATGTTTCCAAATCTCGAGTCTTCTTTCGAGACATTTTGAGTCCATCCTGACAGCTTTTCAGCCCGATTGACCGTTTTGCCCTTAATGGCCCGGTCAACCCATCTAACACATCCTGTCACAATTTTTCTAGTCTACTACCCCCAAGACATTGTTCTAAGGGTTCTCATCTCTTTCCGACCTTCCGGGCCATTCCCGGCCCCTTCAAATCATTCCCGGACCTTCTAGAGCCACTCCTAGTGAAACTAGGCTAAAAATTGCATGGTAGTCACTAGTACAGGCACCCAAATCTTCTGAAGATATGTTGCTTGCCGACCTTAAAACTTTCCTAAGTGGCTGGCGCCACTACAAGCCAAATTTTGGCCTAGCGCCACTACAATAGGCGCCAGGTCATTCTTCTCTCTATAAATACAAAACCTCTTCCAGCATAAAAAAAGGTCCACTAACTCAATCTAAAAACCCTACTCTTTGATATACAGAGCTGGTAGCCTCCCTAAACCCTAGTTTTCTTTAGGTTTTTCAAACCCTAGCTCCCATACACAAACCCTAGCTCTCATACACTCCCATACACTCATATACACTCATACGCTAGCCTCCAAAGCCTCCTTTAAAGACTTGAAGTGTTACAACTTGAAGCTCTTGAAGATCAAGACAAGTTCCTGAAGATCAAGATGAAGATTGAAACGAAGACCAAAGCAAAGCAAGGAAAACAAAGCGCACAAAGCAAAATAAAGAAGGCACAAGGTAGGCTCTCTATTTAAGTTTACACATCTTCCCCCTCTCTCTTCTCCCTCCGAACCCACTTAGGTTTTCTTCTATTTTAATCTCCCATCTTCTTCCCTCCCTTTCTTACATGCTTGAAACAAGGGACTTCCCGGTCCATCTGTAGGATTAGGCTTTTGGAGGTCACTATGTCAGGGGCTTTCTTTTAGTCTAATTGGAGACCACGTGGGTTTGGCCCCCTTGATTATGTGGTGAAGCTTTTAACCTTGTATGCCCACGACCCCAACTTGTATTATGCATATCATGATCTTGTATTCCTCCGAAATTCATTTTCAAGCTTGTTTTTTTTTAAACTTGCATTAAAATTGTTTTCAAACTTGCATCAAAATCTTCTTCTTCAAAACTTGTTTTCAAAATCACAATTCTAAGGTGATTCTAGCCTTTCCATGGTTAGGGTTGCTTTAGGAAAGTGTTACATTTAAAGTGAGCAATATCGTCCATATTTTCAAATTCTTGTTGTTTTTAAAACCACTATCTTAAAGTAGTTCTAACCTTCTTATGGTTAAAATCGCTTTAGGAAAGTGAGATATTTTATATACTATCTAAAAACTCTCTTTTCAAATCTCTTTTTCCAAAAAATCTCTTTTTCTAATACACTTTCTAAAAGTTCTCTTCAATCTCCTTTTCAAAATTCCTTTCCAAAGTTGTTTTCTAAAACTTCCCTTCACAAGACTCACTTTTCTAAAAACTCCTTTCCAAAACGCTCTCTTTAAAATTCACTTTCTTAAAATGCTCTCTTCAAAATTCACTTTCTAAAATGTTCCCAAGGTCTCCTTCCTAGAAAAACTCTTTCTAAAAATCTATTTCCAAAAACTCTCTTTTCAAAATTTGCTTTCCAAAAACTCCTTTTTAAGATCTCCTTCTAAAACCTCTCTTTCCAAAAACTCTCTCAAAGTTTAACTTTCCAAAATCCCTTTCGAAAAACTTTCTTTTCAAAATTCACTTTCCAAAAACTCCTTTCTAGGATTTTTCTTATAAAAATCTTCTTTCTTTAAGGCTTACTTTCCAAAATCTCTTTTCTGAGAGTCCAAGTTAAACCCTAGAGCCAACGATTAGGAAACCCTAACTTCTTTTCTTAAAAAATGTTTTTCAATCTTGCCTTAAAACCTAGGTTTCCAAAATTTATTTTGTACATCAAAACTATAGTCTTCCAAATCTAGGGTTTCTAAAACTTCACCTACCAAATCCATGCCAAATCCAATCTTCCCTTTAGGAAACCAAATAAAATCTTTCATTTAGGAAACTAGATCCTATTCTCCGTTTTTTAAAACAAAATCAAAATATCGCTTTTAGAAACAAAATCCAATCCTTTGTTTTAGGAAATAGGAATCTCAATCCTTCTAACTCCAAAACTTTTCTAATTCAAATCCTTCCTAATCTTATACCTTCCTAAACCATACGTTTCCCAAAATCTAAACTTTTAAATTTTTCCTTAAACTTTAAGCTTCCAATCTTTCCTAATTCCTTACCTTTCCACATTTTGACTTTCCAAATCTAAGTTTTCAAATATTTCTTAAACTCAAACCTTTCCTAATTTCAAGAATTTCTAAAACTCAAACTTTGAATCCTTCCAAAATTCTAAACTTTTCTAAACTTCAAATCTTTCCAAATCTAAAACTTTCTAAACTCAAAACTTTCTTACTTTCAAAACTTTCCTATTTCAAAACATTCCAAATTCAAAACTTCCTTAGATCAAAACTTTCTAAAAACGAAACATCTCTTAAGTCAAAACTTTCTTAAAGTTGAAACTTTCTAAATTCAAATCTTTCCTATTTCAAACATTTCCTATTTCAAAACTTTCCTATTTCAAAACTTTCCCGTTTTAAAACTTTCCTATTTCAAAATATTTCCTAAACCAAAACTTTCCTAAAATGAAACTTTTCTAAAACAGAACTTTTCTAAAATGACACTTTCCTATTTTGAAACTTTCTTAATTCGAATCTTTCTTAAATTCCAACTTCCCTAATCTTCTAAGTCCAACATTCGAGTCAAATCTTTCTTAATCTCAAGTCCTTTATAAATCCTATCTTTCCTTAGTCTACGTTTCTCAAAATCCTATCTTTCCAATAATAGTTTAAGTTCTCTTCCAAGGGTCAAATCATCTTTCAAGTTCAATTCTAGGTCTAAGTTCAATCCTGATTTCCTAATCTTCCAATTCGAATTCCAAAATCAAATTTTTTTTCTTCCAATCAAACCTTCTATTTTCTATGGGACTCTTGTCCAAACTACGACTGACCTGATTCCTCCAAAAAAGATACGTAAGCAACCCTCATGGGTGCAATCACAATCATTTTCAAATCCCCAATCCCATAACTTTTTTTCAACTTCCAATTCCAAATTTTTATTTCCAAATCTCTATTTCCAATTTCTAAAACTTTTCAATTTCAAATCTGTCTTTTCAAATATCTTTTTAAATCAAATAAATTTCTTTCCAAATCTATTTTCCAACTCTCTCTCTTGCAATAGCATATCATGCATCATTCTTTTCAAAATTATTTTTTAAAGTGGATAGTTTTGGACAATTATTAATCGAAGACTCTCATAAGTGAATATAGGATGAATAGACATATAGGTACCGTAAGGGCGGGGTAGGGTGATGGCTTAGTGCGTCTTCCCTACACGTAACCAACCTCCAAACTTAGGATCACTATTTTCAAGGACCAAAATAGAGTTTATTCTAGAAAAATAGCTTAAATATTTTTCAAAGGTTGCCAAACAACCTATTTTCTTAAAAACCCTCTCTTGAGGAGATATTTTCAAAATCGTTTTCAAAAACCCCAAGTGTGGTCCTCGGATTGTACTTAGTTTTTAGGTGACCTAACTCACCTTAATCAAGTTAGGTGGTGACTCCAAATTGTTTTCCAAAAGCCCTTTATTCAAATTAATTTTCAATTCAAACTTAATCGCACTCATTCTTCTAGGAGGATGAGTTCTAACGAGAGAGTACAGTATTTTTTCCACTTGTGTGTGTATTCTTCGAGTGTGAAAATCTAGGCACGACAAGGTGTTCTTTAGAAATTCAACTTTGAGAATAAATCGGGTTGTTAGATTCAAGGATGAATATCATCGGTTCGTGCAGCTCATATACTGAATATAGACTCATGCATAAACGTTACTAAACATAATCAATCATCCAAGTTTTCAATGATTTCTAGAATGAAGAAGACAAAGAACGATAAAAACAAAATATTTAATTTTAAAACCCGAAATCTCACATCCTTTGTTCATCCAAGACCTCCAATTGGTCTTCATAATCAATCCCGAGATGGGAAGGTTTAGCTACTCATCTCTATCTAAGGAAAACTTTGAAATAAGGGAATGAATACTAAAAATGTTGATTTAATGTGAAGAAACAAGAGAAATCTCGAATATAATGCAAGAAATTTAAAGAACTTGTATTTAAGTGAATACAATTACAAATAAGTAACAAACTAATAAATGTAAGCTATTCTAATGGAAAAACCACAAAAACCCTCTATAATAATGGCTTGGTATTTATAGGGATTGTAGTCTAAATCCTAAAATTTGTCAGAGTCTAGCCTTGGCGTTCGAATGACAAAATGGGCATTCGAACGCCTCTGTGTTATTCTTCAGAGTTCGAATGCCAAGAACACGCGTTCAAATGCCAAGTCATTTTTGGGTTTGCTAGCTCTCGGGCTGTTCGAACGCTGGCCTTTAGCATTCGAACCCCAGGCCAATTTTTGTCCTTCTTTTTTCTCTTACCGTTTGAACGACTATCTAGGCATTCGAACACTGGGGGCCTTTTTTGCCCTTTTTGGATTCGACTTATTTAAGGCTCTTCGAGTCAAAATTCGACAATGCTCATTAGACGCAAACATGTGTAACTTGAAGAGTGCTTTCCAGTGGTGTATCATTCATCCCATTCCAAGATCAACCATCACGCTCTCAATAATCTCATCCTATAGTTTTGATTCAAATCTCTCCAGTCATACACTCAAAAACATTTGAACACACAGGTTCTCTTAGTGGAATGCTCGTTTTACAAGTAAATGTAAAGCACATGCAATAGAGCCATCCTAAAACATCAAAAACCCTTAGATACTTAGTATATCGACTCGGCATGACTTCATTAAAGAATGTTTACAATCGAAGCAACAAGTAGAGAATTGACATTGATGACTTGTACGCAATTGAATTAAAGATTCATGTAATTTTGGATATTGTGACCATATGGATAGTGAATGAAAGAAGAGTCATGTAAGAGTATAGAAAGCGGGAATAGATTTCAATATATGCATGCGCATTACACATGATGATCAATGAACATCTACTTTAAAACTTTCAATTTTTTGAATAACTTTCAAACTTTTTCATATTCATTCATTTCTTCTTCATTTGAATTTTTTTTTCCTTTTTTCCAACTCCTTTTTATCCTTTCCTTTTCTTTTCTTTTCAACTCCATATACTTTCAACTTCACAAACAAATTTAAGCAATACACAATCTCCAGAATTTTGCGTTGTCAAACTTTTATGCTTAAGTGTATATGAATATCAAGAAAGAAATATAAATATGAATGGCTCTATGGAATAAAATGGCCTATACTTTTATAGTCTGAAAAACACATCAAATCAAAATTTTAAGAGTGTATAAGGTGTTAACTAAATACTTGACATGTAAACCAAAATCAAACATAATGAAGCTATTCAATGAATGAAGATCAAAAATTATTTCCACGAGTAAATGTAAATTACTCAAAAAGGCGATTATTAGGATTTAAAGCTTTTGAGGTTCAATCTCCACTTCTTGGATAAAATTTCATGAAATTGTAATAATTTTACTTCAGTGACACGACCCGTGCATAGTGTAAGCTATCATCTCTCTTTCGATGTAATGCAGACAATCATGTATTAAAATATATAAGTTTGTAGAATCAACATGATAATCCGCTCAACAATGCAATGCAATGCAATGGTCATTAGTTGACTTAGATTTTAAAATTACAACACACAATGTTTTTGATATGGTCTCAATTCCCAATAAAATCTCAACACAACTTTAATACAAAATGTATTTACTTAACTTTAGAATGTGAAGAGTCAAATGACGTTACAAAGGAACCAAAAAATTGACATGTTTTGGATGAATTCAACGTGAATTGGATACATAACAACCTATCTCAACAACTCATTAAATTCAATTGATAATATGCATAAATTATATCAAAACATTTCAAACAAAAGTTCTATCCATTCAATTCAAAAAATTATAATCCATGACATCTAAAAAAACAGCCATATATCTTAAGAAAAACAAAAGAACAAGAGTTTTAGACTAAAAACTAAATGCATCAACTAAAGACACAGTCAAAACTCGTAGAGGTTGTCCGCATCATCATCATCATCAGCCCCTCCAGCCGGCAGCTGCCCCCTCATCATCATCGCGAGCACCTTCTAGAGGATAGCAGTGTGCCTCTCTACATGATCCTCAATGTTCTTCAACCGCGTGTCGGTCGAAGTAATCAAGGCATCCAATTTTTGCCTTTGTTGCTCCACGGCGGCCTGCAAACTAGCATATTAGGCCCCGAACTCTCTCCTTGCCCTGTGGCTCTCCCATTCTTCACTTTTTTCTTTAACTCATCCAACTCCCTCTTTCTCTTTTTTTAGCCCTCAGAATGGCTCAAGGTGTTATCATCCATGAGGCTATCCTGATCCTAAGTAATGAGATCCCGGGGAATCTTTGGTTTTGAGTCCCTAATCAATTCGGCAAGCATGCAAGTAAGGGGAATTGATCCTCAGGGATTAGGATAAGTATAGGCATGGTAGAACTGCCTGAATATATTTCGAGGCAAGTCAATGGTCTTCCCCGTCCTAATGGCCCATAGCAATTGTGCTCGGTTCAGGCTCATGTCCACAGTTCTCTTTAGTGGCAGCAAAGAGTGGCAAAAAAACAAAAATAGGATGAGGTATTTAGGTCTCAACTTCAACTTACTACAATGAACCTCCCCATCCCTAGTTTCTTTCTACTTAAGCAATTCCTCGTAAAGGATTGACAGAGGAGGGGCGCCTACATTGGGATACTCGAACTTCGGATTTGAAGTATCTCGCAAAAGTATCGGGCTCTAAAATAATCTCCTTCCCCCGGACCCAAGTCTTGATCCACTCACTCCCCTTCTCAGCTATCGAGGAGGAGATGTTGGCCATAAACTTAGTGCATAGGGTCAAAATGCACTCCCCCTTATACGAGGCCAACCCTAGCCAAACTCTATCGGTAAATTCTTTCTCCCACCCAAAAGCACTAAAGGCATTGACCTTTATCCCTCTCTCTCGATAATGGCCCCATTTTGGATCCACACTTTTCTATACGACTTCTCTTCATGGACTCTCAAGAATCTAAAGGCATCATACACCTCTTTAGAAGCACTCGCAGCTGGAGCCTTCCCTTTAACTTCTTTAGACTTGGCCGAAATTTTGGCCATAATCTTGGATTTTCTCGAGCTCTTACTGGGTTTATCATTCATGATTCCAACCTAACAACACCCCACAAACCTGCAAACAAAACACAAACAACACATGGCACCCAATCACAACAAAGTTCAATAAAATGCGTATGTAATGGGAGGTGCGTGCCTCATGCCTAACAGACTTAAGCATATTGAATTATGCCATCTTGGCCACCCAAGCATTTTGTCAAACACTTGGTGTGTGTAAGTGTTGGTGGGGTT